>RXPK01000642.1:0-125985 GCA_004143645.1 Protaetia brevitarsis
GAAAACACTCCATTGGATTCACCTCCTTTGTCGGCCCAAAATGGACGACATGTAAGGATTGAAGGCGCCATAGCCCAAGCATATTAACATCAGCACACTAATCAACATTACCTTGAAAATGACTAGAGAATACCGGAAGTTATGTTAAAGCATATCATAAAGAAAGCGTCGACAAGCCACTCAAGCAATATCACATTTGACAAGAGGGAGCCACAAGATGTTAACCTCAGCTTTAGTTCTCGCTTTGCAGGTGACGTAAGAACCCTTTCAAGAAAGCAGTTTTGATCATTTAAGTTAAATTATGTTTCACCCGATCTTTAATAAAGGCAGTTTTCACTGTTTAATCGTCTTCGAGATTTATCTGTAACAATATAAAAGGTCATAATTATGAACCTGCAGCCATAAAATTCAATACAGCTGTTCTGTTAGCTAAATTCCCTAAATGACTTCAAATCTCCTAAATCCGTATGTGGTTATTGAACTCGGATATATGTATGATTAATTTATTTATGGGGAAAATTCTGTATTTATCAGCTTTTATCGCAAGAACGATGCGTAAATTCTCACTAAATCCTATCGCTAATTTATTCGGCTAATGAAAATCGGTAAAAGAATATCGGGCGCGACTAGCAGTCCACAGGATTTCGTACATTCTCGCATGCGGCAGTAATATTTAGTGTAAATAAATACTACAGAGTTTCGGGGCCGGCTTATAAATAATAAAAGGATATTTTAGTAAACGTCCGTATCCACCCTATATAATGGCCTCGGGCTAAAGCTGTGATAATCCCTTGTCAGGTTGAGTTAGGGGTGGATTAGGGCCATTGTGGCACTGTGCTGGTCTACATCGCGGAAATAATACAGGCGTACAGTAAATACCGAACGGGGCTGCGCTCGTTGGATGGATGGATGGATGGATGGATAGAAACGCGCTCTTAACTGCTGCGGAAAGGTCGTGTCTGACAATCGACGTCGGAGACAAACAAACAAATTGATCGTGATCAGACGGTTTTAAAAATGTCAAACACGAACGAGCCTGGTGATATATTATGCGTGAAGGAAGGTATATTTGCTGACAGTAAAAGTCTATAGAATTTATTGGAAAAATGTGGATTATTTTACAGTCCCAAAGCGTCTTAAAACAAACTTCGTTATCGTTTTTGCTGTCTCCTAGATCGTTATCTAATTTACGTTTTCACTGCAATCGGTCGCTTTATTAATATTCTAATCTTTAAAATCTTTTCATTGATCATCGACAATAATCATGCTGTAATTTCACAATTAGTTCAAACAAGATGCTCCTGTATTAGCTGAATACCTTAAGAGGTTTCAACTAGTGCGACGAGCCGCGAGTTCGAATCCGCTCTGGCTAATGATTATTAAGAGAGAGATTTGGCACCATCGCGAGTGCCTGACAAACAATAATTGCTTAGGCTTTATTGATCTAGCTCGAAAAGAGCGGGATATATACACATATAGTGTGACTTTTCTGAACCGTAGTATACCTAGGTATAATAATAATAATAAGCTTTATTGTTTCTTTGTACATCAAAAGAACAAAGATAAACGTCAAACAAAAGAAAAGAAACTTTAGAAGCTTATATCTAGAAAGTCTTTCAGACTATAAGGCTCAAGTTTTGAAAGTAAATACAGTACGTTTAAAAACATAAAGGTTACTTTCTTGTTTGATTGCATAAGGTAAATTATTAAAGAATTTTAAACTTACATAATGAAGACTTTTTCAGTTAGTAATAGTCTATGTTTGGGGTAGCAGTAGTCTGTTTTATTTCGGTTTAGTAACTGTGTTTGAAAAGCATTATGGTCAAACAGATGTTTACGTTTAAATAGAAATAGCAAACATTCAATTATGTAGATAGCAAATATCGTTAGAAAAATATTTGCTCTAAAATGGCCTCTACAAGACTGATTATAGTTTAGCCGTAACATCACACGTAAAATCTTTTTTTGTGCAATAAAGACTCGATCTAGGTCCCTACTGCCATCCCAAAATGTAATTCCAAATCTAAGGTGGAGATAGCAGATTGATAGATAAATTATCCGCAAAACATCAGCGTTGACTTCGCGAAATATTCGCATACCAAAACAAAGTGAGTTAATTTTTTTACAAACTAGATCTATGTGACCCCTCCACTTAAGACCGTCATCTACTCCGGCTCTTGGTTCTCACCAAGAGCCGAACTGAACTTTGAACATCGTAGTCATGATTATTTAATGATATAGTAGTCGGATAATTTACTTCTTTAGTCCTGAAGAGCATCACATTAGTTTTACTAAGGTTAATACTTAAACCATTAGAAATTAACCATCTTTCAAGTAAGTCTAAGTAGAACCACTATCGATGACCGTTTCAAGCGTGGGGCCCATAACAACAAATGAGGTATCGTCAGCATAATTCATTAGAAGAGGTTTATTATGTACCGGAGGACATTCGACAGCATAAATATCATTAAAATAAATCACAAAAAGCAGTGGGCCCAAAATGCTGTCTTGCGGCACGCCCCTGTGAGTAGTAATTATACTGGAGTGAGCATTCTTACCATTGCGGTTAATCTCAACATACTGGTGTCTGTGGGTCAAGTATTAGGTGAACGAAGATAAGGCCACCTCTCTAACGCCATAACACTCCAATTTATAAATCAATTCGGAATGATTTATACTGTCGAACGCTCTCGACAGAT
Organism: Protaetia brevitarsis; assembly: GCA_004143645.1. Lineage (NCBI taxonomy): Eukaryota > Metazoa > Arthropoda > Insecta > Coleoptera > Scarabaeidae > Protaetia > Protaetia brevitarsis. The sequence goes on from RXPK01000642.1 coordinate 2,700, forward strand.
CAAGAAGTACACTGCGTGGTAAGGATTTATTTTCCAAAGCAGCAGTAACTAGGTTTACAAGAACAAACAATGCGGTCTCTATATTCTTTCCCTTAAGGAAGGCATGTTGATGGCAATTAAACAAGTTGTATTTTGAAAAAAGTTGTACAGTCGATTGAAAGCGACTTTTTCAAAAATTTTAGACACTTAGAAAAAGATTTCTTTGTTGTTAATGAATACCCATTAAATGTAACTAAATTACTCTTTTAATCAGTGGCAAAGAAATATTTATTAGGCGTGCAAGCCACTCGACCCCACTCGACCATCAGCCGGGTTTTACGCTTGATTGTCCATTTAAATAAATAGAGATTCATAATTTAAAACAATCAATGATTTCATTTTTTAAGAAATTCAAGAAATGTAAAATATTATTTTCGCACTAATTTAGTTCAACGTTAACAGAGCAAATTCCACTAATTGTAAGCCAACAAGTGTGAGGTTGAAACTGAACAATTCATGGAAGTAGTTACTACTCTAAACGGTAATTAAGCTGTGTTTATTTGAGTGTTTCCTGTGTATTTTAATAATGCTACATAGGAGCATAGAGAGAGAGAGAGAGAGAGAGAGAGAGAGAGAGCAAGATTTTATTGCGTAATATTTCAGATATTTTTATTGTATTAAAGAACTTTTTTAAAGTTTATATTAGTCGGCTACTTTGGCCAATACTTTTTTTCTATTTATTGGCTACCTTCTTATTTTTGATGTGCCAACCCTGCTTGCATTATCTTGCAAGTAAGCGATGCCCGTATATGTTACGGGCTTACGATTTAAGGGGTTAATTAGTACTTTAAATATGACAAAAAAGTTAATTGTAGACGAAAACCTGAAGCAAAAAGAGCATTACTTTATTGGTTTTGCAAAAGGAAGCATTTCGATCTATAACTTTATATATTCTTAAAATGTCGGGGTAAACAAATATTGACTATGACAGCTAGAGTATTAGAATGGAGTAGCAAAATACATACAGGAAAATAATATTAACATTAACTTCCAAAGAGTGATTTTTATGATATATATTTCTACAGTATAATTAAAGCAAGAAAAAAATATTTTTGCAGTATTATTGATTTTATGATTCTGTAGGTACGTTTCTTTATTATTTCGAAAAACTCCTCTATAGAATAACACTCCCCATTCAAACGAAAGTTTTTATTATTTCACATGGCGAACCTATTTATCGTTTCAGCAGATTTTTTAGTACCCACTTGAGACGGAGGATCCTTCACCGTTATCTATGATATCCTAATTATCCCTAATTCTAGACACGCGCTAGCCTACGCGTTCACGTGCCCAGGCGGCGCGCCACTTTTCGTTGGGGGCAAATTTAACCACCGTATTAGTATCGTAACACGTGTCTTGTCCGCCGAAATATTTACTTGGTGACCGATACAAGTGTCTGCACGCGACATACACGATCCGGACGGTGAATCGAGTTGGTTGCTGGCATTTTTTTATCACGCCTTCAAAAATATCGGTGCCATAATATGTTTTAATTCCCTTTCATTATAAATAGGTATGGAAAGAATAAAGAAAATAAGCTATTATTATTATGTTAATACTCTGTATGGTACTTTAATATAATCCTCTATATTTTTCAAAGACTTACATGGATTTTCATTAACGCAGCGCATTTAAATCATATTTGGTTCACACACTAGCAATATGTACGTAATATTGCTGTGTACTGATGGTACCAGCATAAATGAAAAATGAATTTAAAAAAAAAAAAAAATTACTAGCTCAGCGGATAAAAATAAAGGGCGCAAAAGAATCTTTGATCTCAGGGTTACCCTCACAATAAAACCTATCATGAAAAGTAAAATGTGGGCGTTTGAAAAATTGACTTTCTTTAAAATCCCCAAAGATTGATATGGTTGATTCAAAAATAAAGGGAATAGAAACTTTGAATGACGTTAACAATCATTGAATTTATTATTAAAAAAAAAGGAAAAAAAAACATTTAATTACAATGATGCAGAAATGAAACCGTGAATTTAAGATTCTGGCCGAAAACAAAAACTGCATTAGACTCTACAATTAAAAAGGACGATGCAAATCCTTTAAACAAAAAAAAGACAAATTTGTTCTAGAAGAAAATCCTATTCGCACAAAAAAACACGTGGTTTCAAAATTACAACACACTAAAATTAAATTAAACGTGGATAAAACAAATGTATAAATTTAATTGAAATTTAATCACAAGCACAAAGCTTCTTTTCACCTAAACCGAGGTGATTAACTAAAAAAAACTAATTTGAAAACTAAGAAACGGAAAATTAAACTCTTTAAACTAAAAAAACAATTTCTTCTAAAACAAATTACAATAACTGATCTTACATCTGACATGTGCACACAAATAAAATACAACAGCAATTATTTAATGAGTTCCTTGAAAGATGATAAAAATTTCAAATTAACCGAACAACATAATAAATAAAAATGAAATTACCAAAAATGGCAGCAAAGAAAATAAAAACATGTACTTACTCCGGCATCGTTTAAGGAACTACCTTTTAGGGGCCTAAACATCGCATACCAATAACAATTTACAAGTGCGTGCCAAAGCGGCGCATGAAATGCAAAGAGAATTCTAGCATATAAACTACAAAATATACTATACTGACGAAGGCAATATGTACAATTGAATGAAATTAAAATACACAACTGAACAATTACATTAATTTTAACAAACAATTCTATCAACAAAATCTTTTCAAAATAAAATATTAAAATTGTGGAAACTCTATCATTACATTGATAAAGATGATTTGGAATTAATAAAAATACAAATTTGAATTTCCGGAAACCCGGGTGCCAGACCACAGCAATATGTTGAAATTGTAATCGTTATACGTGTAAAATTTCTTTAAAAATGAGATGTATGCTGTTACTGAAGCAAAAAGCGGCATTATATAATGGCTTTTAAAACAAAAGCGATAGGAATCTTATTAATTTGTTACATATTTGTTTTACAGCTGTAATGCTTTTATCAAGGCGAGGAAGACTTGAAAATACATAAAAATTTAGTACATTTACAAAAGTATCTATAAAGACTATTGTAAAACCATAAAAGCGATTATATGATTATTTAAAAGCATTTAAAATATCTGCCGCAAAGGTAATTCAAAAAAAAACATGAAATTCCTTTTATCAAGGATGCCTTGCTCGCGACTGTACATTAAAGAATTGATTTTAGAGCATCATTGTCATTACAGCTTCATAATTTACAGATGGTTTGCAGAAATGGTTTTATAAACATTGCTGCTATTAGACATAAACTTAGACATTATAAAAATAAAATAGTAACAAGAAAGAAATGTAAAAAAGAAAGATATATTTATATACTTACCAAACAACTTTTCGTTGTATGGTGGGTTTTACTATAAATTCGCCGAATAATTCTTCAACTAATGCCACATGCAGTAATGCAAATATCTGATGATTTATATATTTTCCCAAATATTTTCAATCTTTTGAGAAGTTTTTTTACCTAGAAAGAGATGTAAGCAATCTTAAATTTTTCTTTATGTATATTTTTCAGAATTTCATTATTTGTACATATTAAGCCGAAGTTTAAAATTTAATATTGGTATTTTTCTAGTGATATCTCATTCACGCTTTTGTAATATCCACATACCTTAAGATATAATATGAAAAACCACACTTACATCATATAAATAACTGTTCAGATTATTTACAAAAAATGTTTAGCGACTTCATCAGTCCAATTAAGTTTGATGCTATAAATATGGTTTTTAATCGGTTTAGGAAAGGTGAACTGCAACTCAGCTCTTAATATTTATATTTTATATAACACACGTAAATATAGAGCACAAATTTCACAGTGAAAAAAAAATTCGAAACACATATACATAACAGAACAGGTAACATTATAAGTTAAAAAATGTTGGTTAGGCATCTAAAATTGCATTGAGAAACACCTTTGGAAATACACATTTTAATGAAAAGTTTTTCGGCTTTATTTTATTTTGACTAGGCATTGTCTTTAAGTATGTTCTATTTATTATGGCTTCGGCATAGAAATCTCTCTGGGAAGATAGTAATAGATATGGTGCTTCCATTTAAGTTGAGAATCAATTTACATATCAAGAAATTTGACGGCGTCAGGAGTGGGGAGTACAGTGTTGTCAAAGTTAAGTGTTATATCCTTACTTTTAAAGTATCAGAACTGCATTAGCGTAGTCTTATCTATGTTTAAGTTTAAACTTTATTAAAGTCTTTTAGTGTAGTGCCTACTATTTTCTTAACTTTATTCTTCTCTGTTCGACTTGGTACCGATGTATTATCAGTTATTGCAAATAAGATTGTAATATGAATTGTAACTTCCGGGAGATCATTCATATACATTAGGAGTAATAAAGGAGCCAATGTGGATGCTTGCGGTACACTTCTTTCAAATGTAAGCTAGTTAGATGTTTTCCTGTAATCATTGGACATAACTGCTTGTTTTCTATTTTCGATATGCGAAGCTATTAATCCCAAAGCTGTCCTCTAATTCCTGTTAGTTTGGCAATTAGTTTATTATAAGCAAAATTGTCAAAGGCTTGTGTCAGATCCATGAAGAATCCCAAGGCAGCTTCCTTATTATTTTTTTTACATCTTTCTGACAATCCCTGATATACAGCTTGTGTAGTATCTTTTTTTTCTTCACGTATACTGATGTCAATTTAACTTATATTTAATTTCAATAAGAGTAAACTATTTCAGATATAAATAATATGAAATTGTGGAAAATGAATATAAAAAAAAAAGCTAATGCAAAATTGCTAAGCAGGAATCGTCATTGGTTATTCATCCTTCCAGCAAGGAATCGATATTTTTTAGCCGTTGAAACGAGAGAAGCCCGCTTCGACGTATGAATGGGTGAGCGAATAGCGCCCCATAATGAAATCTCTTGTTAGAGAAGACAATGGACTAGAATTACGGCAGTTTGCGGGACTGGCCCCCCGGGGCTCTTACCGACCCATTCGAGCTTCGAGCTCCGCGAATTGAATCGCCTACAATAGCACACCGGCTAATGTTTAAATATATTCGCTACCCGCTGTATATCTAACCGAAAGGAGGACGAAATCTAATGCATTAGATTTTACGAAGCCAATAACCCGTGAAAATACACATTCGGTCATTGTATGTAAAAATGCAGTTATTATTGCGTAACTTGATCGCTTATCGTATGGTTTATGTGACGATTAGAAAGCTATTAGATGTCGATTTAGGCAAATAATTTTGTTATGAGTCGATGATAAAGTGGGAAGAATAAGAAAAGTATATATTCCATAATTTAAAAATAAAAATTCGATTTGATGTACGACTTCAACAAATTATTTTTATTATTTTTATTACACATAGCATTCCTTTCAACAAACAAAACACGAACATTGCTATTGAGCACAAACGTAAATTGCTTACTTGTGTGGATATTGTTCGTTTTAGTTAGTTGTGATAAACAGTAATCTGTTTAAGCCAACAATGACTTCCAAAATAAGAAATCAGAAATAGTCAGTGACTTGTGTTACAGTGTAAGGGTGCTACCTCAGATTGTAAACCTACACTTGTTCCATTTTTCTGAAAGTTTGTTATGATTTAATTAGTTTTCATGCTTCTACTGGTTATGTCATTCTCCTTAAAATTTTGTGACTAAATGATATTAAAGAAGTTTGCAGTTACATAGAAATCCTAACCCCCTTTCATAATGTAAAGAAAAAAATAAATGGCCATTTAAAAGAAAAAGTTGATTAGAAAAGCAAGCAAAAACGTTGAAGGTAAGGTAACAACCGTCAGCAATCAATAGAAAATAAATTATACCAAACTACTTCGCATAAAACAAAAATTTCAACTAATTAAGCAACATTTTTATTCCTATATCTATTATCACATTTATTCTAAGCTACAAGAAAATTAAAAAAAAATAATTGATATTAATCACAAAAATTACACAATACGTTATAAAAAACAATTATAAAAAAAAACGTGAGTGTGAGACGTTTAGAAACAATTACCTGTCAAAATTAAACAAATTTACATAAAGTAAAATGGTAAAAAAACGTCAAATTGTATTATTGTAACTATGAAGAGATGAATTGACTGTCATACAGATTAAATGAGAATGATTAAAATTTATAAAATCGTCTGAACAGAACATATATATCAACAAATATTTCTTACAGATTCAAAACAAGTGGGTGAGTGAAATTAAAAACAACAATGCAAAAATTCATAAATATCAAAACCTGGATGTTACTACAAAGAAGCCTAAAATTATGGGACAGCTGTATTACAAATATATTAAAATTATTTAATTAAAGCAAAAAGCACTGTTAGAGATTTATAAGGTTGCTTCAGGTGTTAAAAAAAAAGCATAATTACAATTGAGCGAATCATAAAAATCAAATAAAAAGAAAGATACGTTTTTTTCAAAACAATTAAGAACATGATTTTTTTATGTGAAAAAATAACATTATATGGAAATTACTGAAATTTTTGATGGTTTCAGTTTTGAAGTTACAAAATTACCAGTAGTGCCGTAGCTGTATCACTTCCGATATTAGTCTTTTTTAAAGTTATCTTCCTAATATTCGATTTTGGGACTAGAAAAAATCAAGCGCATGACTTAAGGTTATAGAATGATGTGAAAGACATGCACAGCTATTAACGATTGAAACATTGTATTTACGTTGTAAATATTTTCTTAAATTTTTAATATTTTGACCAATATAACATTCGTTGCAATTCTTATAGTGGATTTTATAAACCAGATTCCTAAATGGGTGTTATCTATGTTTCAAACTATTGAAATTGCCTTTTCAAGGATGCTGTCGTTGTAAAAGATCAAAAACAGAAACAAGGAACCAAAAATCAAGTTGTGCCGGCCGTAAAGGTACATGTATTGTCACGGCTTGTGGCGTGTGAGAGGGTAAGCACAGGGTTATGTACTCGCTTGGCAAGTTAATATTTATTATATATAGATATTAATAATAATTGTACCTACCTTATGTGCACCATGGGTACACAGGCAAAGGATACACTTAACATCTCTATTAACTCTAACAGAGACTCCAAGAGGAATGCCACATGGAGTCTCCTACCGGAAGGCTCTTTAAGGAGAGTGCCTTTTATTACAATTACTACAATTATATATCTTAGCGGTATCATCACTCTTGAAGGCCGATTCGTGGCAATATCAAACTATATGATAACAGGTAGGAATAAAACTGTTGCTAAATTAGTCGAAACTTTCTATTTCGAGCATCAACTTAGGAACATTTTCCCATGAAACTGGTATTTCAAAAGCTAGACTACATTAGATTGGGGTTGAGGTGGCCTACCGACCTGTTTCACCGCGACTCTCTAATTTTGCAATCTTAATTAGGCCTACCATCCTTGAGAATGACTTTTTTGTGTAGTTGCTAGCTGTGGGATTCTCCGTGCCCTTTACTAGAAATCTTGTACTCGCCAGGCCGCCGCACTGGTATACCACATAAATTGGGTTTCCTCCTCCTTTAGGTCGAATCTGCAAATAGCACCTTCTACCAGGTCTATGTTGTACATATACCTTTTTCACAGTCTTCTTTAGTAAATTCAGGTGTCTGTTCCATTAGAAACTCTTTTGACTGCTCTGTCCCGAGGATATTCGCCACCACTCATTCTCTGAACTGATTATGTATCCATCCATTCATGGATTTTTTAATTTGCGATTTGGCAGTGCCAAAAGAAGGGCGATCCAATGATCCAACGAATCACATTGACAAAGTTTGCTTGGCCAGATCATCCGCCGCCTCATTCTCTTTCACACCCGAAGCCAATGTTAATTTCCTTTGAGTGTCCACCTCATTTAGGGCGCTTACGTTGTTCCAAATCATCTTAGAGACCCCACTTGCGGAACTAGTAGTAGTAGCCTGGCTGGTAGTCGAGTGGCTTGCACGCTTGGCTATCAGTGCGGAGTCCGGGGTTCAAACCGCGCTCTAGTCCATTACGGTAATCGGTTTTTTTCCGGGGTCGTAATGTTGATGTTGTGTGGACTGGCTGTCAGAGAAGTTTTTACCTGGCTGGGTTCATCTTTTTATTTCTCTGTCGCAATGCTTGGAAAATTGCTGTGTATTTGTTGAAGCTTACCAAAAGAGCCTTTTTAGGCTTATTTGCGTATTTCTAGCTCCAACGCCGTAGTCCGTTTTAGAGCCATCTGTGTACCAGTTCGAGTCCGCTCTTACTGCAATGCATGTCTCCCAGTGCTTCTTATCTGGCACTATAACCTGATATTTTCTATCTAAGTTGAATTTCGAATCGCTATAAACAGGTTGCGCTACTTTTTTGCGACGTTGTATGAAAGGAAAACAATACAGGAAGCAGAAAGAAATAAAATTGTAGTTAATTTTTTTTAGAACTTCAGCAGAAGCTTTTACGCAACGAATAATAAAGAAAAATCAAAAATGTACAGTCCCCGACGTTATTATTTGGCACTCAAACGAATGGCCTGACACTTTGATGGTGCTAAATATTATTGTCGGTGACTGTACAAATGCAAAAACATTCGAATTTATGTTGAAATAATAGTTTCGATTTTTCAAATATTTACCGAAATTTTCATAAATATTTACTTTGAATTTTAGCAATTGCGAGGAAGTTTATATAAAAATTGATTCGGGGAAAGAAGATTTTTTTGTCCGACACAAAACAATAAACAAACTTTTAATCAAAATTCGTAGAAGGCAATTATCTCACTTAAGCTCGTAAATCTACGAAACAAACAAATGCTACATATATTTTTTTCGCATTTAAAATCTTCCAAAGGGACTCAAAACTACAAATTTTCAGGCACAGCATTGTATTAAAGATATACAATGAGTCGACAGTTTTTCTCGATAATTCAACCGAGAGTAACACCAAATGACACTTCAAACTTAATAATATTCATATTTTAAAATCTGCTACCATTAACAGGTGCGCAGCGCAACCCCTCCGACACATAAACAAGCCATTCAACTTACCCCCGTACAGTTTGACTTCTCCACTACAAAATATATAACATTCTGAAGTAGATTCGAATTCGGGGAAAGAACCCCTTGCCATTGACGGAACACCAACCGGCCTGCCTCGTACATTCAAACGGAAGCGTATATGTTCTCTAATTAAAAACTTTGCCTTATTACAAATATTACCCGTAGTCTTTTATGCAGTCGTAAATTTACTAGCGTCCAGTCCTGGAGCAAGAGGATTTCTACGCAAACAAATGACGCGTCGCATAAAAGATAAAAGTCGTTTAAGGCACAAAGGTGAGCGATTATCGTCGAAAATAATTTATTGCGTATAGAAGGTCGTTAGTGCATTAGGCGTCGAGCGTCGGTCCTGAATGCGACCCCCTCACGCTTTTCGGTGCGGAGCGAGGGTTGTTCTGGTCGGTTGATCAAGGCAGCTGTGTCCTGATTTGATCGCAGGTTGTCGCGTGCGCCAGGACTGACTGCTTGATTTGCCGCCGTGAAATCACAGTTAAAGCGATACAGTTCCGGTTGTTCTACCTTTAAATATGCCGATGTAAATATTATTTCGCGTTCGATTATCTCAAATAATTGTAGGTATATGTATATAGTGAGAAGTTGACAGTAGAATTTTTTTATTTACTTGTACAAATGCAAGCAATTATTTAAAAAAAAAAGTCTGCACTTTACTGTAGTATTTAAAGACAGAAACGTTAATCTAAGATTTGAGCAAGCAAAATCACTTTTATTTTCTAAAAGAATTGTGTACTGTACAATTCCTTTAATAACATTTTTATCGCCATCCCAGTCTTTTTAAACTTTGTATATATTTAAAAACATTGGTTTTATGAACAATTACATGAAAAAAAAAACAAAATTTGATTTTGTTAGTGAATTAATTTTAGAAGACGCAGTCAAAAATATTAAAAACAGTACTTTTTACTAGTAATGGGAATTTTCGAGAGCTAAGAATCGAAAGTATACGAGTCTTGAAAGTTCTAGCTATTCTCGAGAATTTTTGATTCCAAAATCCACGCAATAGCTGAAAATCTGGGCTAGAAATACTGTATAGATATTGTATAAATAATAAAAGTAGTAGAATTTTCCCAGAAACGATATTTATATACCGCTAAACGTTTATTAGATACTTATTTATCTTTTCCATTAACAGCGTACCCATAAATTACAAATAATCTTAAAATTGTTAGTAGCTGAATACAGCTGTACTATTACAACAGTCTTTTAGTTGGTCTAAAGGGAAGACAAATATATTCACCGAAACCGTAAACAACTGCAAATCCATAGACAAGGATAATATCTAGATAGAGCTTAAGGATGCGCACCGTCCGGATTACATAAAGGCCGCCATTTTGATGTATGACAGGGCCGTAAGAAAACAATTTAACCATAAAACAAGGACGTAACAGTAATATTTTAAAATAAAAAAAAAATAGGTAAAACGCTCGTACTTCGCTCTGATACTATTGTTATACTATATGCATAAAGAAATCGTATTTTTTACAGGTGGAAAGATATTACATCGACATTTAATTCAAATGAATACTCTAACAGTAGAAATTTGAAATTTTAATTAAGATCATGTAATATTTTAGATGTAGTAAACACACATTGTGTTCTATAACATTGTTTATTGGTGCCTAAACAATATAAGTTCGTTTAATTTTTTTCTTATTAGTTTCCCTTGCAGTTCTTGCGTCGTGGAAACATACACCAAATTATAAAACCGTATTTTATAGTAACACTTAATGATCGCCTGTGTTAATAAGATAGGATGCTTTTCAAGGATCTGTCTGTAATATGCTGAAATATGAAATTACCAATATTCTTAATCGCTCGGATGATACTATTAATCCACTTGAAATAAAATGGTATGTTTTGTGTCAACAGTGCAGAAACACCTTTATTTTTTCGCTGCAACAGTTTGTATTTAAATTCTCTACTTACAGGAGACGTTAGCTGCAGTAAGCACTTGTCACAATGGAAAATTACAGAATGGTAAAAATCAGCATTTTGCGATAATAGGTACGAACTGTTCTTGTTTTCAGGTCATACTTATTGTTAATACCCGTTACCATTACCTAGTACATGCTGGCCTTCAAGTCTCGATTATTAATAACCTATATTCATACCTGTTACCAAATAACACTTATAAGTATTTTGTACTATCTCTACGGAAAATGCGATAAATCATTGTACCGCATACCTACCCTTAACAGCTAGATTATAATTGGCTCTTACTGATGGAAACTGATGTCACTATCAGGAAATAATAATCTGCAAATACTTTTACTTCCAGGTACACAGCAAGACATTCTACAACACAAATGCTAATTCACATCTATAGATTCACAATAATAATACCACAAGCCTTCTTGACACTTGGGCTCTCTTAACAAATATTAAAAAGGCGGCCCAGCGAAACTTCCACAGGTATTATAATATTATTATTATTCGTGTTGTTAATATCTTTTGTTCTGTTTTATTTCTTCAAATTTTTAAATTTTAAATAACGTTATATATAAAAAAACAAATATCATTAAAATTAATATTAGAAATGCTAGCACACAACTTAAAAAGTCAAGAATAAATAACCATTTGAATGAAAATATTATCTTTCCGCAACTAAATACGGAAATTAAGAGTCTAGCTACTTCTGTAAAAATAATTATATATTGGGAACAAAATAAAAAATAATTATATTATAAACATTGTAAAAATAGTTTATGAAATAAGTAAAAAAATACTAAATTGTGTCTTTTTCAAATGGAGAATCCTCAATTAATAATTAAAATATTTGCGCAAAGGTTAAAGGTAACTATATAGTTATTAAATGTAAGCTTATTTTTAAGGAGATTTAGATCATTTTATGAAATTCTTCGTTTAAAATACTGGAAATTGTATATTTAGACTCTTTATAAATTGAATTTTTGATGATATTGAATAACCAGGAAAAAGGGATGGTCTTACTCCACAAAATTAACTTTATTTCGGTTTCGTGTATTAACACATCATCAGGTTTTAGGTCTATAAGCACCCATTTTTTTTTTTTATTTTTCGACTTTAATTTTATGTTTAAATTTTGTGCCTTATGTGTTAATACACGAAACCGGTTGCATTAAATATTAATTAAATGTAATTTTGTGGAGTAATATCAGTTGTTCTTTCTTGTTATTCAATTGTAATTTAGTATCAGATTATATAATAGGTTTGAAATAGAGAAATAAATTTCGGCTATTATTACTCGTATATCTGCAAGATATTAATATGAAAGGTAATTTATATTGTTATTTTGTATTTAGAAAACAAATGGTAGAGTTTATTTACCAATTTAATTTGTTTGCTACAATTTTAACATTACTGGTAGGTGTGACCAAAAAAGGAATCGTATACACACATGTAATTGTAAATATAGATACTTCTAGATGATGCAGGGCAATTCTGTGGGAGTTGCTCATACTTGTAAATAAATTAAAAAAATGGTGCTATCTTGCAATACTGTTTAATTTAATGGTAGTGGCTACCGGTTTCGAACCTAGTGGCTCATCATCAAACGAATTTTATTACTCTGCCTGAAGATGTATCACTTGGCTCGAAGCCGGTGGCTTCTGTAAATAAATAAAAAGGGTCCTGTCTTGCATCGCTCTATTATTGCTTGAATATTTTTCATTTTTCTATGCTTTGCAGTTTTATAATATTATTTTATGATTGTTGTTATACAATAGCGACAATAATCCATTATTGTAATGGAAATGTGTAATGGATGTAATCATAATGCATATATAACAGGGGCAAAAAATGATGTTAACATAACCATATTCAAAAGTACTTGCTAATAATTATTATTTATTGTTATTATTAAAATACATTTCAAAAATATACAATATATTTATATAAAATATAAAATCACAATATTGCATTCAACATTATTTCTTTACAAAAATTTCCGCTGAAAATATCTGTACACTTCCTGATCTCTGACTAGAATAAAAGTTTGGCAGACAAGCTACAATATACATAAAGGGAGGGTTGACCGATTAGCATATCATCCCTTCCTTCACATTTAAACTAGCTTGTCTTTCATAGGCACTCATACATCATATTGTTATTGAAATATTGGAACTTATCGTCGTAATAGTCCTGACAATAATTCGTTATGTACTTGGGATTATCACTATCGCTTTGTTTAGATTGTTGGTAATAGCAGTTGCTGTAAGTCTGTTCGTCATTTTTGTAGTGGTAATCCTGCATAAAACTCGCATTGGTGATGCTCCCGCTGGTAACCACTGCGTTGGAATGTTTCTGCGCGCAATTCTTCGACATTATGCTATTTCCATGTTTGTTTATTGATACTGTAACGTTACCAACGTTTATATTGACACTATCTTCAGTACAAAGTGACACATCGATGTCGTTCAAAGCTTGTGTGAGCGCGAAAATATAGCTATGTGCGAAAACGTAGCGTTTCGATCTTCGTTAGTTTGGTATCTTCGGGGAATGTGGGCAAAACACATCTTAATTTATCTAAAGCTTCGTTTAGCATGTGCATCCTATTCCTCTCTCTGTCGTTTGCTTTTAACCGCCTGTTTCGTTTGATTTTCATGACTTGCGTGGGGCTTTTAGCTCTGGTAACCCTGTTCCTTCCAGTGGCGTACCGTCTTTTAGGCTTAGAATTCGTTTCTCCGTTTGGAAGCGGATTTTATAGGAGTTGATGTTTTTAACTCACTGTTACCCAGCAAAGCATTGCAAAAATCATCCTCTTCGGACTTTGGAGGAAATAAATTTCTATTTACCGGCAGGTTGTACGACGTCGGTGTATTTTGGATATACGTGTTGCACTTATTCGGTGAATATTTCTTGTCGAAATCGACCAGGGAATTTTGAAAGGCACCGTGGAAGCGTTCGTAAAGCATCTGTTTCTCTGGAGTGTTTAATTCGCTGTATTTTTTGGGCGTGCGGCTGCAATCCATATCGAAATCCAAATAGTCGCTGTGGTTATCGTTGAATTCGGTTGTTTCTGATTTGAACGACATCTCGAAGCCTGAATCGGAACTATCGTCGTAAACTGCTTCGAAATTTGTGAAAGTGATACTCATCTGGAAAAGTAAGAAATTTTGCTGTCAGTATAAGAAAACGAATGACAAAATAAGTAATAGTAAAATTAAGGCTCGTTTACATAGCTTGTGATTAATATTTTGATTAACTAATTAAAAATTAAATTCAATTATAAATTAAATAGTTAAATAGTTAGTTAGCTAATTAAAAAGTTTGTGATAGAAACATAGGTTGGGAATATGTTAATTAGCAAAATTATGTTGAGCCTGACGCAGGATTGTTTTTTTCAGTTAATAATATTATATAGTTACAGCAAACTATAGAAGCATTCGATTCATTTTGCAAAGGCATTGTTTATGTGTCATATTATATATTATCATGTCATATTCAGAATATGAACTGTAAAATATCTCTAGACAGGATATTTATATACCCTAAAAAGCAGTTATAGACATCACTGCCATTGTACACCACAAGTTGCTATTTTAATGACCACAGCTCTTATGAAATACACCAGATTAATATTTTCTAGCGTGCCTGCTGTACCATTTGCGCCGAGCATGCATCTTTATTAGTGTGAAATCTAAGACGTGCCATCTTTACGACGATTTCTAAAGCACATATATTTAACGTAATTGCTGCTAATAATGTTTAGAACATGTGTTCAAAAAACTGGAACCCAGCAAAAGTAATTTCCGCATTATAATTGCAATAAAACAATAAAATAAAACTTCTTTGATTTGTTAAATTAATCAAATATAAACAACAACAAAATAATGTTCACTAAGTTTTTTTTCATTAAATTAACTGCAATTTTGGTTAACTAAACGATATTTAATTAACAAAATCTGTCTGTCATTCTCTCACTGTAATATTCACTGCAAGTTGTACGTTATTTTAATATAATTAATTAAACTGTTCATATTAAACCTACACTAAATATATCGACACACAAACCCTTTTAAATAGCGACGTAAAGTAACGACAATCTAAAGCATTTAGTGAAAGAGAATTTAGCACGGAATCTTTACATGTTGCAGCCATATGACCTGAAGAAAAAAATGTCTTCAACGATTCGACAGGTAGAAATGTTTACGTTCAAATAATTTAATAAAATCAAAGATCTCACAAAATCCATTCGAAGCTTGATAAAGACCTGTGTTAATGCCGTGTTAATAATAAAAGTAAAAAATTAAATGAATCACTCATTTAGTTAATTTTTGAATATCACCATAAAAAATCAATCTTAATTCCTTTTGTGCGGTAGTTTGTTATGATTTATTAGTATTTACGATTTTAGTATTTACATTTAGAAAATCCTGTAGATAAATTATATTATATATAAATCTCCGTTCAAAACCTAAAGAAAAAAGAGTTTTAAAAAATGCTAATCCCTATAGCAGCCAACAAGTTAAGGATAGACAATTTTTATTAAGGGATATTTTCTTCATACGATTAGTATTTAAACATTTTTTTATTAAAAGTATTTTTTCTCAATTCGATATATTTTGAAATATGCTCTAGTGTATTTAAATTTTTTTTTTTTTTAATCCACAGATTATAAGTACATTAAATATAAATACATCCTTTAGTGTAATGTCCCCTAAGAAGTTTTTTTTTAAACAGAAATATTAGCTTCATTTATGCATTATTTACTACATTTTCATGAATTAATTTTGCTATAATCACCATTCGAATTAAAAAAAAATCAATAGCTTATGAATTAATATTTCTTATGAAGAGAATGTAGGCTTATAGTGTAGTCAGCCCTAACAAAAATGTTACCTGGTTTTCACCAAATAAACTGAAAAGAAATTAAACTGAAATTTGTGTCAAAAAGAAAAAAACTGCCAAACTCTTGAAGCATGTTATTATTTGACATGTCAACATTCCATTTTGTTTTCTAGTTTTTACTTTTTCTTCATTTCACTAGTTATAATTTGGTACGGTATATCGATATGATATTAAAAACAAATGGACTGAAAACAAAAACAAAAGTACAGCAAAATGTGTTGATCTGCTTAACGGAAAGCTGATTTAACACTAATAGTAAGAAAAACCTTTTCCTAAAATTAATTGTAAACAAGGTAAATATATCCATATGCTCATTTAAAAATAATAAAAATAAAAACTTTAACTTGAATTAGTTTAAAGCATACTCAAATACCTGGTTCAGTCCGTGTAAATACGAAGTAATTACAAACAAAAGTAATGCCCTTGACATTTTGATTTTTTAAGAATAGGATAAAATTAAATAAAAATGTTCGTCCTTTCCATAGTATGTTTTAATTTAAAATGACATGTTTCGATGTTTGTTTATGCTGTAGATCTGAAGATGTCTTAAACGTCGAAACATCCTACACAACCTAATCTGTTTTTAATAAATACTGTAACGGATGGAATCTTCTGTTTAGTTTTAATTAGGTTTAAAATGTTCAAAATCAAACCTAATCAGAACTTTATCATAAATTAATAGAACAATTATAATCAATCACTAAATCCTTAAAAACAAGTGAATGTTCAAATTTCCCTAACTAAAACTACAGAAAAAAATTGATAACTTACCTTAGGAATTTTATTATTTCCTCCAATAATAAAAACGTAAAACAAATTAAATAAATATCTTGTATAATGATAAACAAAATCGAAACTAAAGGAGTTGAAAAATTACTAATTGCACAAAACTGAAACTAATGCACTTCGGGGGCCTACTAGATTAATATAAGGGATGTTTGATTTTATACGCGTGGGCCCCTCCACCGCGTTTTTGGTCCCTAAAGCTCCGTCCCTCATTGGTCGAAATAGAGCGAGCATTCGTAACCCTTGTACGGACAAAACTATGTAAATATAGAAGCCCTAATTGTGAATTTATGAAGTTGCTGTTTATTTTACAGTTAATTTGTTGAAAGCCGGTATAAATGAGTAAATTAATGGCTCGGCAGACGTGTCAAAATAAAATTAATCAGTGGAATTGAAGGTTTGATTGGCACGTATAAGTTTTCAAGTAAGTATGAAAAAAATGTGAGTTTGTGAAAGCGTTGTTTATGAATTACCATAACAAAAAATACATACTTTGCTTAAATGGCGAACATGTATGCATGTGTTACAATAACGAGGGGCTTGTAATCCTCAACCGTACCTGATACTTTATCCCCACATCGTTCCCTGGGCTGTGGCGTTCATTCATAGACCAGTCAATCAGTATCTGATCTGTTGCGCAATCCCTAATCTCCTACGATCTAAAAACATTAGCAGCAGGCCGTGAAATAATACTTTAAGTACCCCTTAATAGCGATTTTTATTTGCAGATATGGAACCGGAAAGCTGATCCATTATAAAAGTATTCTCTGCTTTTATATTTTATTTTTTTAAGGCAGTTAGTAGCCACGATTACAATATCTTTCAAGTTGTACATTGTTAGAAAGCTGAATATATACTTAATAAAATTTGAAATCGTAATAATAATAATAATAATATATATTTGCAATAATAATAATAATAATAATAATAATATAGATATATTTGCAATAAAAACATCAAAATTGTCAGCAAATGTATACATGTACTGTATATACATTTGTCAAATAATGTAAAAATAAAATATATAAGGTGCAAGAGGTTTTAAGTGACGACATTACTTCCCTTTCGGATACAGAAATTCCTCTATACTGTAACACTCCTTCTCAAGTAACAGTTTCTTAACTTGTTTTTTAAAGCTAATTGCTGGCAGTTGCTTTATTACTTAAAGCAAGTAATTGTAAAGTTTGAAAATCTTTGTTGTTATGTATATATATAACGACATTGAGGATGTAGACGGCATACAATGTAAGTATATTTTGACTTTTGAAGTGGCCTCTGCACGACTCATTATATCCTAAGCTGCATAAAATCGGATGGCTTTCTTCTGCAGCATAAATATCCTGTGTGTGCCCTAGAAGTGTATGCCATATGAGAGGAGGAAGTGAAAATAAGAGAAGTAAGTCGTTCTTGCTAGTTCGTGTGTTACCACTTGCTTTATGCATTTTATTGCATATAAAGCACAAGACAATCTGCTGGGGAGCCTGTCAATGTGTTGATCCCATCTCATACTAGTATCAATGGTGATAGCCAGGAATTCAGCCACCGTCGGTGAGTTATTTTTTACAGTAAATTAAGCTTTGCGTTTTTTCCAGATTTATTTTTAATTTGTTTGCACAAAACCATCTCTCAGCTGTATTCACTGCCGTCTTGGTTTTTTCGACGACATCTTGGGAGCTTTCAGAAAACATCAGAAGTGTCGGCTGCATATAAGCAAATTTCGACATTTTCGGTTCTGGATGGAAAATCATTGATGTATATGATAAACAGTAGCGGTCGCAGTATCGATGCTTGCCGAACTCCACATCCGATACTCCCCAGATTTGATTCCATGCTGTTCCAAGATGTTCATTGTATTCGGTTGGTAAGATAGGACTTTAAAAACTCGAGTGGTACTCCTCTTACCCCATAGTGCTCTAGTTTACGTAAGAGGATGTCGTGATTTGCTGAGTCGAAGGCTTTCGTTAGATCAAGCATGGTCATCTCAGTACACACAAACGCATCGTAGATCTGCTCCACCATCTGCGATATTCCTGTGACTGTCGAATGCTCCTTCCTGTAACCATGCTGCTTTGCTGTTAATAGTTATTTCTTTCAAAATAATCTGTTAATCGAGATGCTGTAATCGACTCCAGGATCTTAGATATGTCGGGTAATTATGTTACATAATAAAAGTTGTTGAAGTTCATCGATGTTTTTTACATTAAATTAAACCCAACTACATGCGTGTAACTAAAAGGTGAAATATGAAAGAGTGAATTGTAAATTTAGATGAAGTAAAATATCTTGTCAAATAAAATGGCCAGAATTTGAGCTTTTGCGGTCGATTACAATGCTTTTAATTACGAAATTAAACTATTATTATAATTAAAGTGTTGCCAATGGAATGTTACAAGTATCGCCGAATGCAATTAAATTTAAATTCATTTTGTTTATTTTTTTTACTGTTAGTTTTGAACTGCTTTTTAACGTGTTTATCGTTCAACGTTTAGATTTTTGATTTTATTATTACATTTTCATTCATATACAAAGTCAACAAATTATCATAATTTTAATAATTATAATTATTTTATTATAACTTTTTCCTTTAGTTGCTTTTATTCTTATTGTTGTATTGTTTTGTAAAGGTAAAGGAAAATGCTTGTTTGCCTCTTAAATGATTATTTTAGAAATGATATTTTGCTGCTCAAATAAGGATGCAGGTGTAAATTAAAAAAAAATTTTCTACTAATATTAAAAGAAAAACGTGTCAGTTTAAAGAAATTATAACGACTATTAGCCAAAACTATGAAAATTCAGACATCCCTAGATTAAATAGAAATTTCTAATATTATAAATGTAAATAAACGTCTATTTCATAACAATTGAATACAAATCATAACTTCTACTGATACAAAACTAATCGTGCTTTATTTTTAGAAGGAAGTAAGCGAAGTTCTGCAAGCTGTGTGTGTGCCTATGATTATAAAAAGTGTAAAAACAGATGTTTTCTCGCCTACTTCAGCATTAGCGTAGGGAGTGCCGCATGGTTATATATTGAACCCTCTATAGTTCGTGATTTATGTTAACGATTTAAACAGTTTCATCAACTCTACTGAATAGCATTAGTATGCAAACGATACTATTTTCGTAGTCCAATACTCTATAAGAAATTTCACTGAATATAGAAATGGTTTTCAGATTGTCGAGCAACTGAGGCGACCTCAATAATAAAAGCAAAGAAAGATTTTACCATTTCGATTTCATGTTGACCATCTAATCAGAAATTGGTTTCTAAATCCACTAGTTGACGAAAACTAAATCATGAAAAAGCCAGAAGCCTGTGGTAGCTACTATTACCACAGGCTTCTGGCTTTTTGATCAATTAGTTTTCTCAGCACATATTATTAAAAATTATTCCTATACCATACAAAAATTAAATAAAATTAGTAGCAAACTTTCCTTTCTGTAACTACCATTTAATCGTTTTAAAGAATATATATCTCCAAGTTATTTTCGAAAATAACAAAATAAAAATTGATTTAAAATATGGCATTCTTTGTATTAATACCAAAAATAGATCGTACTTTATCTTATACAATCAATATGATTCCTTTTCCGCTATCTACAGCGCAATATAATTCCAATTTTTTATATTTACAATTGTCTCCGCGTGGGCAATTAATGAGTTTATTCCCCCAATCTGATCCAGTTCGATTTTCAGGGCAAACAAATCTACGGCAAAATCCGATCCACACGAATTTATTAAAATTTATCCTCACTGCTCTCCAAGCGCAAACAGGCAGTGAGCCGGCCAGATTTAATTATGGAGTTCCGGTGTTGATTTAGGTGTCGACTAGTAAATATTAATAAAAAAAAAATATATGCGTATCCAAAAGCAACAACAATTTTCTCGTAATTGTACGCACTGTATTTGTATTGGAACACTTGTATTTGCATTCACTAAACGAAATACAAGCACGGTAGCGCGTAAAACTCCGCTCCGGACTATTTAATAACTCATATTATATTTGTTCAATTTGAAACAATTATTTACAAATCACTTGTGAGTTCACTTGTCGCTTGATAAGCCGTAGATATGATGTAGATATACTGTTAATCGATTGGCCCGATTTTTCTTAATATATTGCCGTTTTTATTTCACCCTGATAGAATTTTATTAACGCCATATAAGGCTGTCCTAATCGCTAAGG
The DNA here is from genome assembly GCA_004143645.1 of Protaetia brevitarsis. Classification (NCBI taxonomy): domain Eukaryota; kingdom Metazoa; phylum Arthropoda; class Insecta; order Coleoptera; family Scarabaeidae; genus Protaetia; species Protaetia brevitarsis. The sequence goes on from RXPK01000642.1 coordinate 23,575, forward strand.
ATTATTGTTGTAGATTTATAAATCCATTTTTCACCCAGTCTGGTATATTACCTGAAACGCATGATGACTATAACACATACGGATGATCACGAAACTTTAATTTAAAAACGTCAGGTAAGCGTTCGCAGGATTATCCTGCGCCAACCGGATTCTTCCGGGGCAAATCAACCTTTACAAGGTTCGGAACGGATTGATTGCATGTGAAAATAATTTAGCAATTTACACAAGCAAAATGTTTTTAAATTACGTTTACACGCTAGAAAAAGAAAAAATAAAGTTGAACCAAAAACACAATTCATTCTTCGTCTGGATCTGGGAAAGTCCTATAATGGTGTTGCATTAGTTAAACTTCAGCAAGTCTTTGAAGAAAGTAATATAAGTAGAAAACTAATACATTGTCAGGAATTAAAAACACACCATGAAGTATTTTGTGAAAAATAATGTTTACTAATAGTACCAACACACGAAATGTATGTAAAAGAAATAATAATACGAGGTAAAGACAACTCAGGAGTAAAAATTTATTAATAAATGATTCCCATTTAATGATGGATCAGAATCATCTCTTCTTTGACTACATCCAGTACTGCGGTTATTTCATTTCATTAGTTAAACAAGATAGCGTGTGTTGGAGTATCTTTTTCTGATTTTAGACCTATCCGCCTGTTAGCAATTCTCTTTAGAATATTAGAAAAAATTATGAATGCTCAGCTGCGAGAATATGAGTCATGATATATTACCGAACTAATCAGTTAGGATTTCGCTACAAAGTATGGTTACGAGACTGTGATGTTGAGTGTCACTAATAATATTTTAAATGCTACAGACAAAGGCCGACTTACTGGTCTTGTTTTACATAACTTTAGCAAGCTTTTGATACCACTAATGATAACATTTTGCTGGCGATGCTTCGCTATTTTGTGTTGTCAAATAATGCTACGCAGCTGTTAAGAAGTTTTTTTGTTCAGCAGGAGGCAGTTTCTGATACTTGGCGGGTTCTACAAGGTTCGCCAATTAGTCCTTTTACTGTTTTTCATTTATGCGTGTTTTATATTTAATAATATCGAAAATTGTTGTGTAGAAACTTATCCTTTGATCCTTCTCATATTTTGGAAACATTTCGGACGGTCCAGGAGGATATCAATATTTTAACACAATCTTGTAGCAACTATGATATACATTTAAACACCTTCAAATGCTCGATGTTGTTATTTGGAAGACAGAAGGCAGTTGATTCATGTAGTAACCAATTCCATCTTACGTTAAATAGTACCCGGTTACGTTTAGTTAAAATGTGCGAAACTCTGGGATTGCATATGGATAATTCTTTATTTAATTTAAAAAGCAACTCTCATTGCTTATTCAGCGAGTTTATTCAAGACTAAAAATGATTTTCCCACATCTGTCTTATTTATCACGTGAAATCAAAATTTTACTTCGTAATTCTATCATATTATCATACTTTTCTTATTGCATCAGTGTATACTGGTCGTGCATAGGTGAAGCATCGAACAAACAATTGAAAATTATAATATTAGGTATATTTTCGGTATTCCAAGATTTCAAGAGTCTGGATACCGTGGTTGGTTAAAAATGAATTATCATTTTCTTTTACATTCAATATCTCTATTTCGTTTAATCATTTTAACCAGATTCCCTACATATTTGCATAGAAAAATTCAGTTCCGTTGTGCTAAAATTGTTGCAGACTCAAACCACTGCCATACAACCAAGCATTCCAGAAAAAAAATTCTCTGGGGATGGTTCCTCTACGTGCCCCTGAACCTGGTCTACTTACTTCACTTTGACTTGCGAACCATCGGTTTTAACAGCGTAATATGGTGAAGTGATTGTAATTAACTCTCCAAGCACTTGTTTGAAGAAGAATACTGTCTTCATGTGGCCCAACAATCCGCCCGCGTTCAATAATGGAAAGGATATCCAATGTCACTATATAAGAAATTATGAATATATATATAAGAATCCTAAGAAGCAGGAGAGAAAACTTTTACTCGCCACATGCACACTGCTCGGATATCTGGCATTGTAAACTAATAAGAGAATATTTAGCGGCAATAGATGAACGTATTTGGTGTAGCCTTCATGTATTTTCATCTCTTGTTAGTAAAATAAATGGAGTTGATTTTATAATTTAAAAGAGAGTACCGGCCAGACTTCGTCAAGTTATAAAATTATTTTGGTAATACGGTCTATTTAATAAAACTACTTTTTAGAACCTCACTATTTCTTTATTTAATTTATTACTTTTCAGGAGCTAATCTACAATATTATAACAGGATATGAAACAATAATAATGTAAATATAACAATATAATACAATTTGAATACAATAATATAAATTAAATTATTTTAATTTAGATGTTGAAAAGTCAGAAAGAAAACATTTTTGTCAATAAGCTAAAGTTACTAGATATTATGTAAAATATTACAATAACTACATATGTTTGAATTGATTTGTATCTGTTTTAAAATTAATTGAATTTTGACTATTGTTAATATGTTGATGTTATAGGCATATATATTGTTATGGCGTTTCTATACCAAGGTTTTAGAAACTAAAATTGTAAGTGGCCTTTTTGACGTTTTTATATGTCAGAATGAATGTTAACAATTTGTATCACAATTTTTCGTATCTAGTAAGTGAACTCACCTTATGGAGATAATTTGTTGATTGTTTTGTTTTGATAATTACTATGTAGATTTGTCAGTATTAGAGAAATAAAATATAAAGAATTCTGAATAAAAGATTATAATCTGGAACTGAAGTTTTGTAATTAGCAGTAGCAATATAACAATATATATATCGTGACATAAAGAATTTAATCTGACGGAACAAACGAAGAATGGATGCGTATTGTTGTCAAGTTTGTGACATCTTCATAAGTTGATAACATTCTCCCTCAGCGTGTTGATGAAAACGGACATTAATATTGCAAATTGCAGCAAACATAGTGACCAAAAATTGCAAATTGTTGCACTTAATATATATAGGTATAAAAAATACAACAAATATTATGATTCAGTATTATTATTTTCCTAGAAATTATTTCATTAGCAATTTTAGAAAGCATTATGATATAATAGTAAGATTTCCCAAAATTTGGACGAAAGTTGATAGTTAACATACATTTTTTTTTGATATAAATTATGCTGATAGATGATAGACACAATTTTTTGTAACCTTTAACTACTAAATGCGTCTGATGCACATCTGACTATAATTTGCAACAATAATACAATTGCAATAAAAAATCAGCTAAATACTTCTTAAGTATTATATATTCCGCTTTAAACACAACTCAGATTTAAAATCTCTTTTTTTGGTTCATTTTAAGAATAGAGCTTCACTGCTCGCCATGCTCTGAAGTAAGTTGTAATAAAATTCCATTAATTAAAGCGATTTATTTCAATTACTTCACCCGTATTAATCCCACAAGGATAAATTATCTACATCGAAACTATTCGGAAAAGCAACCGTAACGGTACAAACTGCATACGTCCAAAACCGTTCGACATTACATTACGAACCCATAAATTACACACTTTCCGATCAGAAATCGCCCATTTTCGATTCAATTTTTATTCATTGCGTACGCTTTTTGACCGGGTGGAGGTCGCGTCGCCAAAACCCTTTTTTTCAATTTCAGCGGCAATGCACAATCCATCCGCGAAACGCATGCAAGAGGGAACAGTGAAAAGTAACCGTGTAATTGCCTATAAATATCATTCGACGGATCTGTGGAAAGGGTTGAATACGCGCGATTCGAATTTTCCATTGGCATTCGTCACGATCGGAAAGTTAATGTTTCGAAAAAAAAAGAGTTGTATGGTTTGTACTGATAATAGAAGGAACAGATGTCAATAAGGTTACGTGTTAATAGGACAATTGTACATAAAAATAGTACGTGGTTATAGGTAGACAAATGTGCATACGTAAATATAATATATAAATATGCTTTTGCAAAGTTATTTTCAGTGTTATGAGTTGCAGTTAAGAATATACAGTGCTCGACAAAATTATGGAGTAAATTCATTAAATTCAAAACAATTTGTTTTTGAAGAAATATAAACAATTTTTTTAAATGACAACTACTAATTTCGTTCATAGATCATTTTCACTAACGAGGAAATAGGTGCCTTTCCTTCGATCTCTCCGATCTTGATAAAATTTGGTAGGAATGTAGAATACCGAAAAATATTTCACACGTATTTTTTTAGCATCCCATATTTGGTTCTAGGGAATGTAATGTGGGCTCAAAGTTTCCCACAAAAACATATTTTTTTTCAGAAACGAAAAGAAATATCTAGATCGGGTAAAGATCTAATCGTTCCTTGTTAGCAGGCGTACATTTTGGGTAGAAAAGAAGAATAGTGGCGCATGCACGGGCTGGTTAGGGGGTAATAAATCCCGAACCTAACCGAACCCTAACTTTCTTTTTTAAAATTAAAGTCAAACCATCAATTGGTAAACGACAAGATCACAAAAAATGTAAAAGTGTGAACTATCCACGCTGGTGTCTAATGAAGAGGTGCTGACGTAATTTCTTCTTAAATACATTTAATGAGCATTCTTTTTTATATCCACTGAAATATTATTGTATGTACACGTTATGCGATAAGTAAAACATCTCCTTAACTGTACGGAGTGGTGTATAGGAGGAGTTAGTGTTCCCGCAAAACGAACATTTACATTGTGGACGTCAGGTCCTGAAAGTGATATCTCTATACAAATATGGACGGTTTCTGAGTAAGTATGATAGAGTGAAACAACGTGGCCGCGTGCAAGAGCTTGCGATGCTTCATATTCAGCCATCCAACCTCCGACAACTTATGCGATATCCGCGAGCAACGTCTAATACCAAAAAATAATCTAAGACAAGAATTTTGTACTTTTTTGAATTTTACGAATACTATTTGATGTAATACAAGAATCATATAGAGTGTCACAATAGTTCATATGGGATAAGACTAACGATTTACGCAACTTTTTTTTTTCATTTTTTCAGACAAAAAACCTCTACTAGCATAAATCATCCTCAAAGCAACATATGATCTCCTGATACATTCATTAACATGATTAGCAAGGTCTAAATTATCATCAAGTAAAACCCCAAGATTTTTAACAGTACCTTTTAACAGAATATTTCTACCATCAATGACAATTTTTACCTTAGAACGATACACTGAATCACTTCTAACCTTTTTAGGACCAAATAGGATGAGATCGGTTTTTACAGAATTTAAGTAGAAAGAATGTTTGCTGGATACAGTATTTAAATTTTGTATGTCTGACTTAATATAAGAACAAGCATTATTTAATCTCCTGAATAGGGAATGAGTAATATAGCTGTGTATCGTCAGCGTAAAAGTGGTATTTACACTTGTTTATATATTTAACAAAGTTGGATGTGTAAATTGTAAATAGAAGGGGACCTAAAATAGACCCTTGCGGGACACCGGATCTTATGGGCAAATACGAAGAAATTCAATTGTCAACACAAACAAAATGAGTTCTTACAATAAGGTAATTATGCAAAAAGCTGACAGAAGTAGGGCCCAGACCGAAGTAGAACAATATTACCGACATTAAGTCATGATTAATAGTGTCGAAGGCCTTCGAGAAATCAAGTAAACATAGAAAGGCATGAATGCCTTCATCAATTGCCTTAATGATGTCATTCACAACAGACATCAGAGCAGTGTTACAACTATATTGTTTCCTAAAACCAGACTGAGTTTGAGGCAAAATGTCATACAATAAAAGATAGCTATTCTCTTTTAAAATATTGCAAAAAATGTGTTTTTGAGGGAGACTTTGAGCCCTCATTACAGCCCTTAGAACCAAATATGGGACGCTAAAAAAATACGCGTCAATATTTTTCGGTATTTTACATTCTTACCAAATTTTATCAAAATCGGAGAGATCGACTTGGGTGCCTTTCCTTTAGCTGGTACTATATTTACAGTGATAGCCAAACTACCCTTAAAGCCCTCAGCAGTTATAAGATGGCTTCAGACCTAGCACTTGTCACAATGCCTTGGAAGCGATAGCTATTGATAATGACTTGATACTCAGATGGGTTAATGGGTAAATGGGTCATAAAGGTAATCTGGGAAACGAGGTTGCCGATAGGTTGGCGAGACGGGGTTCGTGTTTTTACATGGGACCGGAGCCTGTTCTTCTCATTTCTTCGGCTACACTCAACACCCTAATAAATCAATGGACCACTACTCTACACGAGGAGAGATGGGCAACCATAACCACCTGCTGTCAGCCAGGCTGTCGTCCAGGATATCAAGATACTGCCTGCAACTCAGTAGCACGTCAAGCTGTAGGATTATTGACTGGCCACTGCAAACTTAATATACACATTCATCGCATAGGACTGACTAACAGCCCACTCTGCCGTGCATGTTACCTAGAGGATAAGACACCGGAGCAGATCTTATGTGACTGTCCGGCGCTTGCCCAACTTATGGCCAGCTTTGGCGGCGCCTCACATACTGCACTGCTCGAGTTCATTCCTCGCTTGGGTTGGCTCGAGTAGGCTGCGGGTGAGTGACCCCGTCTAGGGAAGGTAGCACAATGGCCCCGGTTAGAGTGGCCTAAGTGCGCGTGGCTAGCCACCTTTCCCAACCAACAATCCAGAATCCAGGGATCTCTGTACACCGATTACATGTTCATAATACTACATAAATAGCTAACAATCATTTATATCCAGCCACCTAACTGCCTCTGCCTGTCAACGTGTGACGCCATTATGCTGTGAATTGCGTTAGGCCAAATTGTCGTACGTTAAGCGACGTTACAGCACTCGAATTCTTCAGGCATCAGGTGCGTTTATTTACATTAAAGCTCATGTCCCATAATAATTGCAGGAAATATTTAGGGGGTTTTAAGTTAGTAACATTTAGTAAATATTCACGCGACAATTTGAAATTATATTTACATAGGTACATGGTTTATAGAAATTTCTAACCACTGCATAATTTCCTACATTTTCAAATCTCTTTTCTTCTACTAAATATTAAAAGCAATTAAGAACGCCGATTACAAAAAGTAGCATAAAAATATGTTTCATAAGATTTGAAGAACTCATTAATTAAACTCGTGACTACGCCACATGTTTCTTGAACGTAACTTCTAGCTTTAAAATGCATCTTGTAAAACTACTATTTTAATATACTTTTTATTACTATCTTATGAAGCTAAGAATTAAACAAAAATAATAATAGCTTTAATAGAAGTGTTAACTTCAAACCTTACATTGGAAGCTTTTTCAGGATTACGAAAGTGTATCTTGCCACCCTTTACAACAGGTGGCGCCACGTGCAGACTGAAGAGTTAGCGTATTGATTGAGAATAGCGTACCACCTAAAACACTGCCTCTTCCCTTGTTTACAAAACGGAAAACGTGGACCAACGCTAAAGTAAAAATGTGATTTTTAACATCCGTATATTTCTCAGTAACCGCTTTCGCGCTTTTTAAAAGTCAAAATGCCCGCTCGAGCAGAAAGTGCCGGCTTGCAGACTGTCGAGAGGCGACCGACGATCCTTCATGTGGCCCCCGGTGAGAATTTAACCTGGCCATCTGAAGACCAGCATTTAAATTATACAATACCGGGCGGTAAGAAACATTAACTTTTTATTTAATATAAATAAGTGCGTATATTAAAATGCTTTGTATCTCTAATGGCTTTAGCTTTTAAATATATGAATTTATCTCAATGATATAAGATCGAAATATTAGATATTACTGTTCTATTTATTTAATTAATATCGAATGATATACGTTATAATATGTTTATATACTCATGAATAAGCATACATTATTTATCTCTTTATGTACATACCTATGTATCCTATGTATTTCACTTATATATAACAGCATACAGATGAGATAGATCCGCATTGCACAAATTGCTTAGAACAGAAATATTTGCTTCAAGATTTGTATTACCATTATCGTGTTAAACAATATTCTAAAATGTCTGGTAAGCTTCTTTGTAATAAATTCTGGCACACAGGCAAACGTTTTGCTAATTATTTTTATTGCGCAGCAGAAATTATATTTTTTAAAGCATTTATTGCAAGTAATCCTGGTATAAATTCTCTTTTTTTTTATGAAAAAAATATTATTTGGTAAATGGAGCTTTGCACCTTTTAGGGAAAGCGGTGCTTTTTTTTTGTTTTACATCTGTGCGCCAATAATTTGAAACTTTTTGACAATACACGTTCAACACTGTAGTAAATATTTATGTAATTTTTTGATTTAGGTTTGCTATTAATTCAATATTAATTTTCAGGTGGTTTCTGGAGTTGGTGTGACTACTGGAAAGATTCTCAACATATCCTGTTCCAATTGGCTAATATGTGCTTCGCATTAGCTTACGCTTCGACTTGCTCCAAGAAAGGAGTCTTATTCATGCATTGCTGGTTAATAGTTGGTAAATATATATGGTATATGCTCGCGAAATAATGTACGTGCACTGTGAAAAAAAGGATCTAGTAAAATTACATATTAACTTGCGTAATTTTGTGACCAGGTAAATTTACTTCAAATGCAAAGTTTGCACCATCTAGAAAATTTCATCATGTATTTTTAAACCTTGCTCTGTAGAATTCATACATAAGCTTTATATATCCAAAATTTGAGTTATTTTCAAATGTGCTACAAGCAAGACAAGTAAAAATTCTACCGAAGTGCATATTACATGTATATAAATATACATTGAATGGTAAAACCTCTTAGCAGATGTGATTTACTATTACAGTTTTTTTATTTCTCACAATATACCATGTCGAGAATTAAATTCCTATTTGAAGTAACCAACGATGCCCACTTAAATTTGGTAATATTGAGAAATATTTGTCTAATTTAATTAAAACTTCGTGTTATCAAATTTCCATCATTGGCTACTTTAAACAAAATTTAACTCAAGACATTGTATGTTTACTGTAGGAATATAAAGTTTCTATAGCACAATAATAAATTAATTCAATAAATAAATTCAATTGATTATTAATAATCATTTCAGAAATTTCAATAAGAGATATTAAATTGAAATTTAACGCTATATTGAGTTGTGAGTTGGTCAATATTATTCAATTATGTCATTAAAACAAAGAACAACTATATGCTCTTAAACTTAAAATTGTTTTTCATCGTATACTATTAAGTAAATACTAATTAAGAACAACATTTTCTGAAAATCACTAATTCTAAAAGAAGCAATGAAGATAGGCATAACAGCACCTATAACTTTTCGATAAAGTATTCAATTCTACATCACATGGTGTAAAAATATACAGGGCGTTCCATTTGAGAAAAAAAACTTTTAGTACTAAGAAGTTACCCCAATTCAACCCTAGATTATGGAACACCCTGTACAATGATGTTTACTTTTTATTCCCTGGTTAAATAGTAGAAGACTCATACCTTCCGTAGTCAACATAAAAACTCTCTGTCTTTTACTGTATAGCCGTTATGCGCATTTACAGCATCATATTTTTTTGAGCTTTTTTTCACGAAAACTAAAATAACTCGGAAACTAGCACCGATAGGTAGGTAGATGTTTTATAAAATTGGCTTTAAAATTCCTAGGAGAACCTAAAAATGCACTAAAAAATATAGGTTTCTATTTAAAATGTCAAAGTTGGCCACGAGTTTCGATGTAACCGAAAGTACGACGTAGATGAAATTGTTTTTTTTTTTCTAAAGAGATCATAGCCAACTATGATTAACCCCAAAGTTTCAAAATCAAGATATCATTGCAAAGTCAAAAACTTTTAATGGACGGATTCCGTAAATCACCCTGTATAACAGACCCAAAATCGTGTCTGTTTTTCCCAGTGCATCTCAAATTTACATGAAGAAACTGCAAAAGCCTCTCTTTCTATGTTCATTATTTTAAAAGAGATAGGTGGAACAAAGTTTACAAGATTTGTTGTAATAAATTCACAACGTTATTACACGTAATATTCTCGATATACCGTGGTCAGTTTACTGTAATTGTTTACAGTGATACTAATTTTTTATATAATAAAATATAGGATAGTAACTACCAACTTTTATTAGAAATTTTTTACACGCACAATTATTTAAAAAACTTAAAACTGTCAGGCCTTAGTGTAAGCCTGTCATTAATATTACTTTTCCAGAGTAATATCACTAATGTGAAAAACTCTCTAAGGTGTGCTTTAAAAGGATTATGATCATTCATTTATAGCAGAAATGAAAATACTTGCCCGAGGGATGTCTACACCTATGAAATATAATTCGCTTGAAAACTTCCCACTGCGGATAAATATAACAAATGCTTTTGTTCATCACCTACGAATAAAGATAAAATATATTTGCCATTATATATTTATTACTCACAAATAATGAATAATAGAAATACTTTCACCCGTGAGTTTATTCAAACAAATTTTTCCTTAGCTTTACTATTAAGCAATGAAATCATTTGTTGGCTACTTTAATACTCTTTATGCGTCAATAAATTTCCTCTCAGCAGATTGACATATATTTTGAAAATATTCCTAGGGTTAATGTTATTTTCCACCTGGGCCTGGAATGTTATTTGTGCACCGGATGTATTCACATGGAATTTTGCGTTTATGATCATTAATATGGCGCAAGTTTTCCACATCTTGTATCAACTGAGACCAGTTAAATTCGATCCAGAATTGGAGGAAGTGTACCATAGTTTATTTGAACCATTCAAGGTAATAATATAGTTAACGACCCAATTATTTTTTTGTATTTTATATCATACGAGTCACATTCCACATCATTTGGTCTACCATTAAAGTTTCTTTATGCATACGTACTAAACTGATTTTTTTACTGCATTTTCGTTAAAGATCTTGCCTTTGTTTAATTTTTTTAACAAAAAAAACGATAGTTTTACATTACTTATGTATTTTCAGTATTTCACAGATTTACGAATTATTTACTTTTTTTCTGTAATTAGCTAAATGTTGAAGTGACTGTGGAAAATAACTTTCCACAGTCACTTGCAACAATTGCTGCTAAACGTAAATATGACGTTACAGTTAAATTATTCAGAAGTAGCAAATCAGACGCAGAATAGAATAATTACTATCTTTCTCATCTCATGCTATAGGGGTGAGAAACATAGTGCGTTTGTATAAAACAAGTAATTTAGTTGCGATAAAAGCTAGGGAACTTTCTAGTCTGAAGTCCCAGGAAAAACTGCAGTGACTTGAGGTTTTTGTATTTAATCTACCATTTCCTTTACCCAAGAGATTATACCAATCCCATCCCAATATTTCGGTACTCCGGGTTCATTTTTAGCTTTCCAAACATTGCTTGCCTTTTTTACGTCTAGAACTTCGCATTCACACAGAAGTTTACACAGTCTGCAATTGGTATCTAATCTACATTGCTTAAAAACAAATTGGTGCTTAATGTCTGCAAGAAGTGCTGAAAAAAGTGCAGTTTATTCACGGAATTATCAACACCAATCAAACATATTAAAATATTTCAACAGATTCATTGTTATCAACTATGGACGATGCTTTACATGCTGACCAAGATGTTATTTTTCAGTAAAACGGTGCAAATTGTCATGTCTCAAAAAAGACTCAAAACAGATCCCGGACAACAGTTTTCCACTCTTAGGATGGGCATCCAAGTAGTCCAGATCTATCACCAATAGAAACATTGCGGCATAACATTAAAAAAAAAACCATTGGTCAGTCCTACACGAACGCTTCCAGAATTGAAACAAAAACTGAAAGAGATTTGGGATGAATTTACACCTGAATATTATCAGGATTTAGGTGATACAACGACAAAAACGATAATTAAAAGGAAAACTGATTGGTGACTTTCTACAATTGAATTAAGATAAACATTCTTTTTGTTGTTTCCTCTCAATATTGCTATCGTTTTTTAAATCATTTAATTTAAATTGTGTTAAAATATTCAATTAGTAGTAAAAGTGATAAAAAATACATATTTTTAATTCTTTGAAATTCAGTCACAAATATTTTAAGTGAAATTTTGAGCGGGTGGGCCGACTGATCCGGAACAGGGTTCATATTGCAACACTGGTACTTCAAATACCTATAGAATCAAATTAGATTCTTATGCATTTCCAAAATTTAAAATTTTAGATTATTTTTCTAAAATCTTAAAATGCTTTACTTTGCAGCTAATATTTTGTCGAGTAAATTTTTAAACCTTTTTAATTGCCATCGGTTAGGACGTTGCCCTAATTGTACTTTCGATTTCATACACCCAATATGCTCACGAAACTTTATCAACATCCTCCCTTATTAACACCCATATTCCAGCTTTCACGGCTTCAATTCAAACGCATGGTAAGCTCGGAATTTGCGCAAATAATGTCGCTGCATGCAGGCGAAGCGTACGCCGTTCAAAATCTAACTCGCACCGACAGATTAGGACTGCTATTATCGGGAAAGGTAAATATCAACGAAACATGTACCGATATTACAATAGGAGATACACCTATGCACGTAATTCCATTCGTCGTTATTGCCTTCCAGGTCAACGTACTTTCCGATAATCAGTTCCTCCATCCGATTTTACCTTGCGAATTTTTGGACTCCCCGGAATTTGAATCCAGTCGCAATACAGTAGAAGATAAGTTCAAGGCAAGATAACAATAATCTGGGCTTTTAAGCTTAACTTACGAAAGAGTACACTCGCTATAAGTACACATAAAAATATCTATCTACGAAGGTATTCCGGAAAATAGTACACGCTTGCATATAATTAAAAGGAAAATGAAGGAAGGTAAATAATGATTTTGTTTAAATTAAAGTAACAGATTCGCTCATTTTTTCAATACCTATAGTCGTCGCTGCTGTTGAGACATTTGTTATATCTTGAAACCAGCTTGTTTATGCCTTCCGTGTGAAACTCCACCGCCAAAGTATAAGGGATTCTCTATTTTATGCAGTCATGAAACTCACACCACGCATAGGAAGTACTTCAGCTCTTTTCTTTTTCGCAAAGCTAGAATGTTACTGTTGACATCTGGGCCACTTTCCTTCTAATTAGATCAATACCGTCATTTGTATAACCAAATGGATACTAGTTTCTGGAATACTTGTATACTTTAATTATTGGCTTTACTTGTTTCTCAACTGGAACCACATCTTTTATTTTTTTTTTGTTATTGAAGTTTGACCCAAATCGCTCCAAACATGTTTAAGATTTCTGCATCCGCTGTTGTTGACTTGAAACTGACAACTCCTTCATATTATTAAGACAATGAAAAACGCAAATTAACGTTGAGTTCTCTTCCAATCGAATCTATCTTAGATCTTAGTTACTTTGCAATTTCATACGCTTATACACTCTATAAGGCACGGAATATTGTCACCAAAATATGCGATGTTCAAAAACTTTTAAAAACGTAACTTTTTAAAATTATTTTTACATTACACAATGTGTAATATAAAAGCCTTAAAGCAATCAAACTTGTGTTTTTTTTTTAATAGAATCCCCTGCATATTATTACATTTTTGAGTTCGCCAATAAAAATAGGTACCTATTCTAATAAAGTTCATAATACCTAAATCTTAAGATTTTGTAAATAATTCGAGTTTTGTGAAAATCCGACCTAATTTTCACGTTTTATAAACTTCAGGAGTGTCTAAGCTATGTAAGCAAAATTTACAGTGTAGCATAATAATAGACCACATTTTAAGATAAACTTAGACAGAAAGTACAAAAGTTAATGAAATAAGAACTTTAAATGACTATGATTTGATTAATTTAAATAGAATACCGTATTTTTTAAATTACCAACAGATATACTTTTTAATTACCTATCGACTGAAGTCGCGCTTTCACAGAATACGCCAAGTAATCGTTTTTGCACCATTTTGTTTTTTAAATAAAAATTTTAATGTATCTAGTTGCCTATGGTATTTAGAAATATCAAATAATTCAGTTAGTCTATCAGTTTAGTCTGCAAAGTCTGTTTTGCTATAGATAGTGGGTCTTTTTTTCTGGACATTTTGCAACACTTCCACTTTTCTTATACTGGTTTAATAGTATCTCAAAAATAGCTGATTTATAATGATTTTTTTTAGTTTGTTGCTTTAGCCTGTAAAATCTGTTTTGCTATAGTGCTTCTTTTACCGTGGTTTTTTATAACACTTCCACTTTCCCTAAACTGGTTTTATAGTATCTAGAAAATATCTAATTTAAGGTGATTTCTTTCAGAAAACTTTTGAGTTTGCCACTTTAGCAATAAAAGTCTTTTTTTGCTATATTGATTACTTTTTTTTTGTGAAAGTTTCGTTATTATTTGAATCATCGTTGTCTTGCTTGCCGAAAACAAAGATTTACTCAAAAGAAGAGTGTATTGACATGCTTATTGTGCTTGCAGAATGCCATAAAGATTGTTTATTGGCTTTTCGAATTTATGCTGAAAGGTTTTCTGAAAGAAATCATTCCAATTCAGCCGTTTTTGAGATTAAAGTAGTTTAAAAAAAGTGAAACTATTACAAAAGAAAAGCACACTATAAGCAAAAATAGATTTTGCAGACTCAAATGACAGACAAAATGAATCATCTGACATTTCCAAATATCATAAGCAACTCCATACTATTTTTATTTAAAAAACATCAAATGGTGCAAAAGGCGATTATTTGGCGTATTCTGTAAAAACGCGAAGACTTAAAGCTACAAATACATAATAATTAAAATGTACGTTTGTTGGTAAGTTAAGAAATATGGCGTTCTATTTAAATTAATCCAGTTATGGCCACTTAAAGTTCTTATTTGTTTAGTTTTGATTTTTGTTCACCCTGTATAAGATGGCAAGTTTCTTACAATTGGATTATACAGTATGGTCTATTGTTCCACTTCACTATAAATTTGCTGATTAACTTAAATACTCTTAAAGTATTGAAACATAAGATGTTAGGTAAATTTAAACTACGAAAATTCTAACTACCTACTTAAAAAAAACTTAAGGTTTAGATATTGTAAATCTTATTAAAATAGAAAGAAATGCAATAATACACAGAAGCTTCTATCTGAAAAGAACACAGCTATGTTACTTTTAAGGTTTTTGGAACACCCTGTGTAATATGAAAATAATTTTAAAAGCAACCATGTCTTAAAAGTGAAATTTTATTTAAAATAACTTTTTTAGCGTATTTTGGCTACAATGTTTCGTACCGTATATCGTGAATAACCTTGTTAACTTCCAATCCAACTCGAATTAAAGACTTCAAATCAACGTTTTTTATATTTCGTTTCCAGTTGTCGGTTAATAACAAAAGAGATAGAAATCCTAAAAGTTTTCCATGCACCTGAAGACAGAACATGAGATTGAATATGGTTTCCAGCTGTAAAATCCAAAACAACTAATATACTTATTAACCTTCTCAGGTTTCTATAGTGGCTGCTAGCACATGTCGGTATCTTTATTGGCAGAGGACAGCTTTGGAATACCTCTTTGTAAAAGAAACTTATATCGCTACCATTCTAACGACATTGATTGCTAGAGATATCACCACCAAACTTTACGCTATGAATAATAAAATCGTGACAGCCAAAGGCTCCCATTTGGACATCAGACTTCCGAGCATTACCTCGTCCTTAACATCTTCTGGGGAGTACAAATCTCCGATACGAACTAAAAAACCAAACGGTAATAATTGACACTGTAATTTGGAAATATATTTCTTTTGTAACATTGTCAAACTTTGTAAAAATTAAAACAAAACACTTATGTTATCGATCTTCTGTCTAATTGATTTTTTCAATTCACATATGAAGGCACCATCTCCTTTTTGTCTTTTTTTTGTATTTTTATTTGTAGTAGGAATGAAACGAATGAGTTTCTGTGGACAATTCATTATTTGAAAAAAAAAGAGAAAGAAAAAGAAAAAAATTCCATAATAGCTATTCTTTAATTTTCTAGCGATGCCAATCCATTCAGAGTGCCTCCGCTAAATGGGTTCCGACTCATTTAATTCGTAATTCTAGATAAATACAATTCCTTTTTCATTCCACATAGACAGATTCTAGATTACTTCCAGCCTTTAACGGAGACATTTAATCAATTACATCACTTTGAGAATGTACTGCTTTTGTAAATACGATGTTCTCTTACAAATTAAGGATATCAATTTTCTTAATTTGTTTTCCAGGCATGTGCCCAATGTCACCGGATTCTTTTCTCAGCGATACCAGTCGGGACAAATGCTACAAGTACAAAGATAACGGTTCAACAGGTCCAAACGGCTATTTGAGCGAAATGACGCCATTGACAGAATTACCGTCTAATGACGACCTAACTTCTAACGACGTAGAGAGTTGGTTAGAAACTAGCTCTAAGTACCATAGTTGTGAAGTAGTTGATACAGATTAGTTGATGTGATATATTTTTTCATATATACTGCATGTACTCAAACGAATGGTGTTACTTATGGTGCAATAATTTAGTTAAATAATATCTGATGATGTTTTTGTTTCATTAAACTTTGTATGTATATATTTATGTAAATATATCTGTTAATCACCTATAAATTGTTTCTTTTCGCTTTAGAATGCTAAAAATGCATCCATGCTATTCAATCCAGGCAACACTGTGTTTCGAATAATAAGTAGTGGAAGATTTGCGCCATAAAAGTTGAATAACTTTTATGAACAATAAAATAGTTAAATAAACGTTCAATTTATGCTTAAAGCTACTATAATTAAAGTTATTTTAATATCGTATATTAGTTTGCATTTTTCTATTTGCGTTTTTACAAAAACTACTGTATAAATATTGCTTCTTCAAAACAATGAATCACCCTGTTGCCGTTTAATGAAATGTATCTAATTATCAATATCAATTTAAACACTGAAGCTGCAAGCAATAACTGTAAATGGTTTCGTATTACGTTTTTTAAGGCCAGTAGCAGGAGTGATGATTCAAATTTGCATCAAAGATTTGCACTAACTCCGTAACACGTAAAACAATTCGGCTTTCTTTCAGTTTTTGCAGTATAAATCCCAGTGTATTCAGTCTAGGGAGATGTTTATATCCATACCTTAATTTTCGGTTGTCTTGGTATTGTCGGAAATTGAATAAAAAACCTAAATAATTTTGAAGTTTCTTTTTTTTTGTTGACGTTTCGCTCCTTGCTTTTTAAAAATAAAATTAAACAGTTAAAATTAATATGCAAGAAACAATTATTTTTTTTTAAAGGGGTGGTAACGCCTAAGGTATATGTTTAGCTTTTCAGGCCCCCCGCAGAGTAATTGACCAGAGCGAGATTTGAACCCCGGACTCCACACTGATAGTCAAGCGTGCAAGCCACTCGACTACCAGCCAGGCTAATTTTTAGTAGATATTATAATAAATTATAATTTCATTTAATGATATGAGAATGAAATTATATTGACTTCTTACCTTAAAATTAAGAAGAGATGAGTCAAAAATTAAAGTAATTATTTTCATAATTCATGAAATTGAAAATAAATTATGATAATTATTTTTTATTTGCATTGGCGTTTTAATATCAAAAAAAAATAATGTAATTCTAATTTATTATAATAACTAAATAATTGTTCATTGCAGATTAATTTTAATTGTTTAATTTTGTTTTGAAAAAGCAAGACTTATACATCTGCGAAACGTCCACAAAAAAAAATAAGCTTCAAAATTATTTAGATCATTTTATTCCATTTCTAACAATACCAAGATAACCAAAAATGAAATCACTAGTCCATAACGGAGAAGGAAAACTTTAAACAATATATCTGTACCTATACTTCAAAGGCGAGTGTTTTTTTCCGAAAGTGAAAAAAATCAATTTTATTCGAATATCGGGACAAATCTCGAAAATGAAACTCATTCTGTGAAAAAACTCTTTAAAAATAGTGGTACATTTAGTTAAATTAGATTAGATTAGGATTGGGGTGGCCTACCGACCTGTTTCACCGCGACCTTTTCAGATCTATTGTGATCCCCTTTTTTTCCTAGAGGACGCTCTCTAATTTTGCCCTTTTAATTAGGCCTATCATCTTTGAGAGCGGCTTCTTTATGTAGCTACTAGCTGTGGGGTTCTCCTCTACCATTACTAGAACCTTGTCCACGCCCAGGCCTTCACATTGGCCACAGCACATGAACTGGTGTTTCTTCCTCCTCTTGGCAGTATCTGCAGGTTGCATCATCTGCCAGGCCTTTGTTGTACATATGCCTATTCAGTCTACAGTGACCAGTCAGCAGACCTACAATCATTTTGACAGTCTTCCTGTCTTTATTCAGTAGATCTTTCGTGAATTCAGGCCTCTGCTCCTTTAGGAACTCTTTTGCCTGCCCTTGTCCCGGTGATTTTTGCCACCACTCTCTGGACTGATTATGTATCCATTCATTGATGGATTTTTTAATTTGCGATTTGGTAGTGCCGAAAGAGGGGTCGGCTCCAACGATCCAGAATCCTTGCTTTTTAAAAACAATATTAAACAATGAAAATTAATCTGCAATAAACAATTATTTAGTTGATATTATAATAAATTATAATTACATTTAAACTTTTTTGATATCAGAATGGAATTATATTGACTTCTTACCTTAAAATTTAGAAGAGATGAGCCAAAAATTAAAATTAATTATTATTTTCATAACTCATGAAATTGAAAATGAATTATGAAAATTAATTTTAATTTGCATTGGCATTTTAGTATCAAAAAAGTTTAAATGTAATTCTAATTTATTATAATAATAACAAAATAGTTGTTTATTGTAGATTAATTTTCATTGTTTAATTTTGTTTTGAGAAAGCAAGATAGATAGAAAGATGCGAAACGTCGACAAAAAAAAATAAACTTCAAAATTATTTAGATTATTTTATTCCATTTCTTACAATACCAAGATAACCAAAAATTAAATTACTAGTCCATAAAGGAAAAGAAAAACTTTAAAGAGTATATCTATACCTATACTTCAAAGGCGAGTTTTTTTTGCAAAAAGTAAAAAATTTCAATTTTATTCGAACTTCGGGACAAATCTCTAAAATGAAACTCATTTTGCGAAAAAATAGTGATACATTTATTTAACTTTAAGTTCAGAATCATACCTGTAGACCTAAGAGTCGTTATTTACAAAAACAAAAAAAAGGAAAAATTGATCTAAACACGATAATTTGAAGGCATTTGAAAGAGTAAGAGAGACATAAGCATATATGAAGGGCATAGAAAGATAAGCAATTGAAAAATACGCAACAGGAGTTATGTCTTATTAAGGTAATGACTTGTGCAAAGTTTTAGCTCTCTAAAGCTCCTAGGAGCGTTCTGAGGTCTCTCCGTTTCTGTTTGACCAATCATTTTAATATTTTATAAATATCACCTATTTGGTTAGTGCTTTCATCCAAAGCTAGCTCATTGACTTTATGTTACGGTAGTACCTCTAACCATAACCTGTAAATCTATAGCTTGATGACAAAAGGAGCAATAAGCCAAAACCTCAACAAAACTTACGTTCATTCATAGGATTGCAAGTATGACAAACAGGGATTCATGTCTTCATCCCCGCCATTGGCATTAAAAGCTTCTGAATCTACCACCCTTGCATATTGTTGTGGAACAAGAAGGCCAAACACATAGCGAATCAATCGCCACATACTCATGTCTATGTTGCCAACAAGCTGCTGGAATCGGTTACTTCAGATGGCTTGCTGGGAATATTTTTGGACATAATGTGTATTCGACCAATGGTGAATGCATACTCCACTACCTCCTTCCGAAATAAAGAGGAATGAAATGCAACGAAACAACACTGACGTAGACACCTGCTGGTTTACGGACGCTTCGAAAATCAAATATCGTGTAGGCGTAGGAATATTTTACCGCAATCCAAGAGTAAGAAAATATTACAACTCCCGACAAGACACAACGATCTTTCAAGCGGAAGTCTATGCCATTGAGATAGGTGGAGAAATTTTGGATAAAAACTACACACACAAATCAATAATAATTTTAAACATGATCTAAACATATTGAGGATGATTAATAATCTATCCTTAATCTGCGTCCCTGAGCTCGGAAATAAGGAAGCTGACACCCTTGCGATATAGGGTACTAGAAGCAATTTGCGGAAGCAAATTCTGGACAAATCAGAAATTGCTCCAAAAGGAAAACCTAATCATCTGAGAACCAACGAACGATTAATTTTTCTGGGAAATGCAGGTAAATGCCATCGAGCACGATCGACTTTCTACCGAAAGCCTCCAAAATGTCATTTTCAAATAGTCTTGGAAAGTGTTTACATAGATTTCGCCAATAATCCAATTTATCATTTGTTTCTCTTTCTATTTTTTTGTAAATAATGATATGATTTATATAAATGCATCGCTCTGTGTTTAGCTGAATAGATTTATTCTAAATTCATTCTACATGAGCTTTCTCCTAGGATGAGTACTTTTCCTGAAATTTGAGTGAAAACTCTATCAAAAATAAAAGTCTACAGTTAAAGATATTGGTAATCCTTCAAATGCTGTATCTCAGGAACTATTGAATGGACCTAAATCTCTGGACTCAATTTGTTTCGAATTAATCTATTTTAAGAATATAACAATATAAAGTTTGAGAGTTATAAGACAAAGAGGTTTAAAAAAACTTGAACATTCTACGCCCCACAGCTTTTAGTATTTATATTCTAGCCTTTGTTGTTTGTTAAGTCAAGCAAGACTAATGCAAAAGGGTAGATTGAGACAAACTGGAAATTAATTAGAGACACAAAGATCAACCATGTTTCCCGGAACACAATTTGAAATAACTATGCTATAATTGCAAATTATTAGATAATCAATAATAATTTGTAGTTCAATACGCAGGCATTGTGAGCTAGATAAAACAAAACATCTTTGCTATTGTCCGATAAAACGATATAGTCTACTACTGTGCACTGCTTTCCCTCGCCTAGAATATTTTCTTAGTTTCCCTTTGTTTTCATTATTAGAGCTACTGATAATTTCCATCGCTTGAAATTTTTGTAAAAAAAAAAAACACCAGTCCATTATTGTTAAGGTTAGCTATTGCATAACGAGGCTTGGCAGTTTTTAATTAAAAAGAACACCGGACAAAGAGCTTTCTTTATGTTCGTTTTATGAAGCTTATTCTCAACAGTTGCTTTTGTTTCGCGTAATTTTATTCTTTTGGTATTCTAAATAACGGCCAGTTTTAAACGAATTTAAGCAGCGTATGTCGTAATATCTTTTTAATTCTTTTAGAATTAATGTTTTGTAATGTTTGTAGTGCACGCATTTCTTCCCTTTCTTGGAAAGTGTGTACATTTTTGAGGGTGCGTTACTAGACCCGCATATTCAATGGATGTAAGTAGTAAGGATAACATATATTTACTACGTTTTTTAATGGAAATATGGCCCAACATTGTTACATCATTGAATCTATGATTTAATACGCACTCTAATTTATATTTTTCTTGTTACTTTTCTAAACTTCACCCATACGAAGTATCCATTCTTAAAAAAATATCGGTGCTCGTAATTAATATTTATTTACTAGAGTTTTGTAAGTAAAATACCAAAAATATTTCCGAGTAAGTACCATTTGTCCCCAATACAGATGGCAAGTCTACTTGTCATTCCACGAATATTCATTTAGATTATTAGGAAAAAACAAAAATAAAAGGAATACACTGAGAGAATTTTTAATGACAAGAAATAGGTCATCCCTCTGTGCTCATTTCAAAAGCTCATCTATTATTCACATCAAGTAACTAATTAACAGAAGTTTTTCGCTAATTTAATCGATTTTACCTATATTTAGTTGTTGAAATTGCACTGATTTACATTACATATAAACGTTAACGCAAAAAGTTAAATAATGGTTATACTTTTGAAATTTCGTATAAACTCATAGATTCTAATATTAAGTAGTCACACTTCACTTTATATTTAACTGTTCCATACTTCTGGATTTATTGCTGTCTTGCAAGGAATCGGCAAGATTTGTGAAACACAAAATTTAAGGAATCATATATTATTGAAAAGAGCCAGTTGAGAGTAGAAAAACTGCAAATGGATTTGAGGAGGATTACTTCGATCAACCAGCTAAAGACCTGTACCGATTGCTACTACTACAGAATTAAATGGGTAAAAGAAGACTAAATATGAAAAGACAATGGGCTGCATTGTTTAAGTTCCCTACAATGACGTTGACATTACATCGACCGTTTATATCTGTGGTTTAATCAAAACTGCTAAAAGAAATATTACCTTGCGTTTGAATGATATGATACTGGAGTACCCTATTGCCGTCGCAGGTCAATTTAATCTGTTTTTTTATATATACAAACGGACCCAGCAATATAGTGCCAACATAACATCTAGCCAGATTGATATTTCACGTAGTAATAATTTTAACTTATTCTACCACCTGAAGAATACGTGTAGTGCCATGTAGTCCAGACAATATTTCCTGCGGTTTGGTATATTGTGTGCCTCCTTATCGGCTCAACCCTTAACGCATCCCATTAACTTGTCTTTCGAGACAAATCTAGGCTATGCTTCAAGTGCGCTTAGTAAAGTCCAAAGAATTGCCTGTTTGGGCATCACGGGAGCCATGTCCTTGACACCGACGGCTGCTACGGAGACCATTCTTGGGCTTCCCCCTACGCAGTTAGTGTTGTGGTCTGAAGCAACCCTAAGGGCTTCTAAAATTGAAATGGGGGCAGGATAGGTCTTTCTGGCCGAGTGCCTTTTTTCGGGTTACACCCGCTTATAGAAAAAAAAAAACTTGTCTTTGACTGTGGTGCTTTTCCTAAAATCTTGAAGACATTGGTTATTAATTCAATTCATAAAGAGAATTGTAGGCACAATATCGTAAATTATCTTCCAATTACTCTAACTTCTAGTTTTTTAAAAAGCTTCCGAATGCACCCTGCTTGACAGGTTGCTAGGTAATTTAAGTTGTAACAATGTACAGTCAGAGCATGGCTTTAGGTGGGGGCACTCACCACTGCTGCTGTTCATTCATTTCTGAACGTAGTGATTAATTGTTTAGACCAGTGGTTCTCAAACTTATTTAGACACTGTACCCCTTTTTACCCACAAAACATTTTAGGTACCCCTTCTCAGTTACCGGTACTAAGTAAACTATAATTAAAATATTAAACAAATCTTAATCTTTGAAACTGAATTACGCATCATGTTTAAATAAAAACAAAGAGATATTGTTTACAAACATTTTTATTACATTAAAAACAAACACACACAAAATTTAAAGAACAAAAAGCGCTTACTTTCAAAGAGATTAGTGAGAAGGATGAGCTTGTTTCCCTTTGCACAGTTTATCAAGATTGGGTTTTAACTTGGTTAAATACAATCTTAAATCATCTTCAACAATTAATTTGTTTCTAGATTTATTTTTAAGATAGGTTAAACTTGAGAAACCCTTTTCACATAAATAAGTGGTGGAAAACCCAACAAGAAATTTAACAGCAGTGCTTGACAATTCTTTGTATTCCTTCCCAATACCGATCCAGAAATCTAACAATGTAGTACCCAGCAGTCAAATATTTGTTTTTCAACGTGGGTTCACATGATACTTCAATGAGGTGTTCCTTTTGAAAGATAGTCAGGTTAGTGTCCATAGCATCAGCATTAAAGGGGTCACGTATCCAGTTATACTGTTTCTCCAAAGGTGGAAAGTACTCTCTTATGCGGATGTTCAATGCATTCAAATGCTGGCCCATTTGAGTCTTGAGTTCAGTGAAATTAGATATGTTTTCCTCATTATCTTGCAAAAATGTAAGTAATCTTTCAAACGGCTCGCAGTTGTTATTTTCTATTTGTTTTCCCCAGAGAATGATCTTTTTTACCATTGCATCAGTTTTCTTTTCTATATAAAAAATATCAGAAACACTGCCTTGCATGGATAAATTCCAGATGTTGAGTTTTCCAAAAATATCACTTAAATAAGCCAACTTCAAAAGCCAATCAAAATCAGTAAGTACAGAAGACAGATGGGATTTGTGTTCGGTAAAAAAAATTATGTAATTCTTTGTGGAGTTCAAATACACGGGACAAAACATTTCCCCGAGAAAGCCATCGTACCTCAGTATGTAGCAATAAGTTCTCATGGAGGCTCCCCATATCCTGGCATAGAATTTTAAAGTAACGAGATTTTAGGGGCGTAGTTTTTATGAAGTTTTCAATTTTCACACTCTGATCAAGGACATCTTTAAGTTCATCGGGGAGGTGCTTAGCCACCAAAGCCTCTCGGTGAAGGACACAATGAGTGAACTTACACTCAGTTGAAACCGTTTTAATATGGTCTACCAGCCCTGTGATGTGACCGCTCATAGCCTTAGCACCATCCATACACACTGACACACAGTTTTTCCACTCGATCTGGTTTTCGGAAAAAAAAAAGAATCTAATAAATTGAAAATATCTTCACCTTTTGTCGATGTTTTAAGTGTCTTACAAAATAAAATATCTTCAAATATTTCATCTTGAAAAATGCCACGTACAAAAACGATCAGTTGGGCTAGGCCTGCGACATCCGTGGTTTCATCAAGTTGTATACCAAAGCAAGGACTAGCTCGAATTGCTCCAACAAGTTGTTCTTTTGTGTCATACGCCATATCACTAATTCTCCTTGAAACTGTATCATTTGATAATGGAATTGCTGTAATTCTTTTTGCCTCGTTCTCTCCAAACATACAAGAAACAATTTCTGCTGCGGCAGGGAGGATTAGGTTTTCGCCAATAGTATGGTTTTTACCAGACTTCGCAATTAAATGACTAACTTTGTAAGAAGCTTTTAGAGCACTTTCATTTTGTTCTGCACCAGAAAAGTGTTTTATCGTGTTTTCCTACTTTTCAAATCTTCCAAAAGACGTTCAAAGTACCGTAACTCCTTTTGACTAAGTTCTCATGTTTGCTTCAAAATGGCGTTTTAAAAGAGAAGGTTTCATAGAATTGTTTGATAAAATTTCTGAACAAACAACGCATTGTGGATTAGGCTCGTCTGAGCTTCCAGTCCAAGTAAAACCTAATTTTAAGTACAACTCGTCATATTTTCTCTTTTTACTTTTATATTTATTTGCCAGTTTTTGGGTTTTTTTATTTTTTCTTGAGCTGCTCATTAGTAACAAGACGTTCAGGTCTACTTTCATTTTGTGAAGTTGATGGCCCAGAATTTTGATGCAGATTTTCATGAGGCCTTTTCTTTAGGAGCCATTTATCCATTGTTAATTTTTATTGTAAAATTCACTTACGCGGTACCTGACTCAGTTTTCAAACAGATGTCCGTAAACGTGTTTCAACAGAATTGAGTGTCCGCAGAATAACACAACACACCACAAAAATAACACAATACTGAGAGCGAGCTTGTAATAACAGGCAATGCTACTGCAGTGCAGTGACACGAGTGATTGGCCGGCCACACAGCCCCACTCTGATGACTAAGCCCTTAGGAGCGCGCGCACGTCAACGTGTTCATACGTGTCCCGGGTTGTTTTATTTTATTGTTGGCCGGCCGCGTACCCCCTAAAAATTTTCACGTACCCCCGAGGGGTACGCGTACCACAGTTTGAGAACCACTGGTTTAGACGATCGTGAGTGTCCAGCAAGAGTATTCTGTGACTTAAGACGGGCTTTTAACGGTGTGGACCAGGGGATATTGGTGGAGAAGCTTGAATGTTGTGGCAAAGAGGTGTTGTAGCTGATTGATTATTTCGATCGTTTCTATCTGACTGAGCGCCATGCACAATTTGTCAGATCGAAAAGCGCCAACAAATATTTTCATTCCTCTTTTCTACCGACGTGTTTGGGAGTACTCAGGGTTTCGTTCTGAGCGCAGTACTATTTTTTTAATGACCTAGTGGAATTCGTTGACGTTTTTTTTTTCATTTTATATATACCGACGACGCTAGTTCTGTGGTTTCTGAAGCCGGTCCTTTACAAGTTCGTGATCATGCCAATGTTCTTCTTGTCGAGCTGTGAGAATGGTTTCAACGTAACAACTTGCACAATAACGCTGCCAAAACTTTTTTCAGCTTCTTTCACTCTTCCCAATCGAGAATTAAATTTCGACGTAAACATTACCTTGAATGGCGGCCTATTAAAACACGAAACTGCTGCTAACTTGCTTGGGGTACTTTTGGATGAAACACTCGGCTGGTATAACCATTGCCGCCAATTAATATACAGTTTGAATACGTGGCGTTATCAGATCCGAAATCCTAAGGCAGTATTGAACATTGAATCACAACTGCTTGGTGACATTTTATTATGGTCAAGTTTTCACCAAAATGTCGTACGGTGTTGTGTTTTAGGGTTCATTGCCGTATTCGCATGATGTTTTTCTTATCCAGAAACGAATAATTCGTTGCATCGTACGTATTACTAGCAATGCAACATGCAGACCATGGTACAAGAAATTTATTATTAGTGTATAATAATATATTATATATTACCTCTACCTGATGTAAACAGTGTACTCCACTAAGCGTGCAACAAATGGAATTTATTCTTAAGTTTCTTTTTTAAATCTTCTTACTAATCTCCGTCCATCGTTTCCTAGTTTTTTCTTTCCAATTGGTCATTCCTATTTTCTTCAAATCTTCCTCAACCTCTTTCAACCATCTCGTTCTAGGTCTTCCTGGTCCTCCTCCGTATCCTAGTTCCAACCGTAGCATTAAATATATCGTAGCCGTCTCACCAGCTCTCCACATGTGACCCGGCTTTTTATCCGTTATGCTTTTATTCTTTTTACTATATCTCCTCCCTGTAGTTCTTACGATATTTCATGGTTCATTCTTTGTCTATATTTGTTGTTTGCTAGTTTCACCGGTCCCATGATTGTTCTCATTCTTCTTCCTTCCACAATTCTTAGGTCCTCTTCGTATTTCTTTGTAAGGGTCATCGTTTCTGCTCCATACATCATGGTTGGTCTTATAATTGAGTTCTAGATGCTTTAATATTATTACTTATTTAAATTAAGTACAAGAAGAGTCCTTTTTAACAATTATGAAAGAAATTCCATCAAATTTGTGAATTTTTTTTTGGGTTGGGAGGAAAAATGCATAATGTACCCTCGGACACCCCGGTGTGTGTTGCGCCGCTCCTGCCACAGGCGCAAGGTATGCTCTCTTGCCTCTCTTGTAGTTTTTGTTCCTCCTGCCATTTTGTCATAGTATAGATCCTTTTTTTCTGTGGCCAAAAGATCTATTGGAACCACTCCCGCAATGGTCAAAGCTGCGGTTTCAGACATGGTTCTATAAGAACTGATAATGCGCAGAGCGCCTTGTCTCTGAACCACGGCCATTTCATCACGATATTTCTTCTTTCTTAGAGCCTCCGCCCAGATCTCACAACCATAAAGAAGTGTTGACTCCGTCACCGACATCAGTAGTCGACGTTTACTTGCATATGGTCTACCAATATTGGCCATTAACCGGCTAAGTGATGTTACCATCTGCATCGCTTTGTTTGAAGCAAGCAAATATAATTCCAAAACTTCATTCAACTATTCAGACGTATTCCAAGATATTTTACAGATTCTACCTGTAACTGTTGTAACTGTTTCCGTTCCAACCTTCATTGGTATTTGCAGAGGGATCTTGCGTTCGGTCAGTAGGACGATCTCAGTTTTCTGTGTTGCCAATTTCAGTCCGTTATCTCCCATCCAGAACATGACACTTCTCATAACTTGATTGAGGCGTATCTGGGCATCCTCTGTATTTCCTGAGATAATCACCGCCGCGATATCATCAGCATACCCAACCAGATAAGTGCCTGTAGGCATTTCCATGCGAAAGATTCCATCATAGGAGATGTTCCATAGATCCGGATCTAGAATCGACCCCTGTGTAGATCCCGCTGTCACCTGCATAGTACGCCAACCTTCCGTAGTCTCATATCTGAGCAACCTATCTTGCGATAACATTCGTAGAAGATAATGCGGAACCCGGAAGCGATTTTCCAAGGCTTCGAGGATTACCTCCCATCTAACACTATTGAAAGCGTTTTTGACATCCAGAGTGACTAGCGTCACTATTCCTCTGGTATGCCTATTCTTGCCTCGTTCCGCTTGTAAGTATTAATATTGTAAGGCGTTAATAGTCGAGTGACCTTTCCTGAATCCGTGTTGTCTGGACGAAAGACCTCCAGCATCCTCCACACTAGTCTGGAGCCGAGTTTTCAGCAGTCTTTCCAATAATTTACCCGTCGTGTAAATGTATTTAGGAATACTTTTTTATAAGCGATCACAAATTTCATACTCGTTGCAACGATATATAACTCAACGTTAAGATTTTGATAATATTATTTTTTATTTTATTTTAAATCTTTTAAAATAATAATATGAATATTCAAAAACTCTCTTTCAAAGTACAAAATTTATTTGTGCATTTTAAGAAAGAAATTACGATTTTTAAGTGTCTGTTCTGTAAGCTAATTGACTTTTAGACAGTCTAGGTGTGTTCAGTATAGATGTCAACTACGCATCAACGTTTGACAGTATTTATTTTACAATTGCGCAACTAGTTAAGAAAATTCCGATTTATTGCACACTTAGTGGATCACACTGTATATTATAGAAACACTAGTGTATATTTATAACAATAACAAATTTCCGAAAAACTCTGATGTTCGCTCATACAATACTAGAAACAGAGCAAATTTCAGATTGCCTCTAGATCGTTTAAAAATCACTGAGAGATCCCCGATTTCGGTAGGATTTCAACTTTTTAACTTGTTATCCGACACTATTAAGGGACTACAAATCTTAAAAAGATTTAGATCTGCTTTGCGAAATCCTGAAAATTGCATTTACTCACCTAACAAATATCTAATTATTCTTGCGTGTTTTTTATGTTAATTTTGTTTCTGTTTAATTTAAATTTACAATTTATCTTCTTCAAACTGCATAATATGTATGTATTGCTGTGTACTGATGGTACAAGTATAAATGCAAAATGAATTTAAAAATGAAAAAAAATTAAATTTACTAGCTCAGCGGAAAAAAAAATAAAGGGCGCAAAAAGACTACACTCTCAGGTTACTTTCGCAATTAAACTAATCTTGAAAAGTAAAATGTGGGCGTAAGTAAATTGTCTATCTTTAATTATTAAAATTGAAAAGGTAGAATCAAAAATAAAAGAATAGAAATTTTGAATGACGTTTACAATCATTAAATTTATTGTTATTAAAAAAAAAAAAAACATTTAGTTACAATTTCGCAGGAAAAATCTAACCTTGGACTGAAAGTCCTGGACAAAAACAAAAACTGCATGAATCTACAATTACGAGAGGACAATTCAAAATCCTCTAAACAAACAAAAGACAGATTTGTTCTAGAAGAAAATCCAATATCACAAAAAAGAAAATCCAGGTGGTTTCAAATTTTAAACCAAACAAAATTAAATTTAAACGTGGACAAACAAGTGTATTAATATAATTGAAATTTAATCACAAGCACAAAGCTTCTTTTCACCTAAGCCGAGGTGATTAATTACTCAAAACTAAATTGAAAACTAAGAAACAGAAAATTAAACTCTTTAAACCTAAAAAAACAATTTCTTCTAAAACAAATTACAATAACTGATCTTATATCCAATATGTGCACAACTAAACACAACAGCAATTATTTAATGAGTTCCTCGAAAGATGATAAAAATTTCAAACTAAACGAACAACATATTAAAAGAAAAATGAATTTACCAAAAATGGCATCAAAGAAAATAAACACATCTACTTACGCCGGCATCGTTGGAGCAACTCCCTTTAAGAGGCCCTACATCGCATATATATAACAATTTACAATTGCGTGCCAAAGCGGCGCATGAAATCGCAAAGAAAATCACTTGAATATTACAAAATATACAATACTGACGGAGGCAATATGTACAAATGACTGAAATTAATATACACAACTGAACAATTACATTAAACATACAAACAATTCCATTAACAAAATCTTTTCGAAATAAAATATTAAAACTGTGGAAACTCTATCATTGCATTGATAAAAATGAATTGGAATGAATAAAAATACAAATTTGAATTTCCGGAAACCCGGGTGCCATACCACAGCAGTATGTATACATTTCTGACATGTCCCGTACAATTTTTGTATTTGGTTTTTGGACAAATACATGTTGATCTACCTAAGTACTATTATCTTGTCATATATTTCGTAGTGTAATTGGGTTTTCCTGTATTTCTATAGCGAAACAAGTCATGTCAATCATCAGAAAATTATGTAGCAATTTATCAATTAAATTTATGTCGTTTCTAGAAAGCAAAACTGAAATATATCAAACTCTATTCACATCAAAACCAGAATATCGGAGAGCCAATTAATCCACGAATTTCCACCACGATAAATGCTACAACGAAAATATCCGTTCGACCCTAAACGAACTTCTTTCGAAACGAATAAATTTCCATAACTTTGTTACGTGGTATTTAAATCAACTTCCATCCCGTGTAATCACAAATTTAATTACGACACGAAAAACCCGAACTAATCGTGCCTCTGTGAAAGGACTCTCCTGTCATGTGCGAAATTTTCCTTTCCGTTAATTACGCCGTCATTTCCCTTGGCCACAGGTTCGCCTCATTCACCTGCCCGCCGATCGATTCCGAAATTAGTTGCGTACCGACAATTTCCTTTCGCAACAAATCTTCAATGACGTTCCCAGCGGGCCACAGTTTCGGATGGGTAGAATTTCCGTCGAAAGTTACGACTTTGCGGCCAGGTTAATGCGATCGTATGGCATAGTCAGCAATCTGGAAATAAGATTTTATCGTTACTGTAACAAGTAGAAAGTTTGCGTTTCGTGCTTATTTATAGGTGTGAAGGAACTAATTTATTAAACGTGGTGGATTCCTGGAATACCAACTAAAATTCTGAGTAATTGATAGCACCAAGCTGTGAAATTTACATCCTAATTCACAACTTTCTTTCCTCGTAATTAACAAGTCAAAAGACATTAAATACAACGATAAATACGAACAACATTTCGGAGCCAATATCAGATCATCATATTGTGAATTGCAATATCTATAAAAACAATCAGTTCAGAACACATTTCACATTTATAGTTCTAATCTAACAGAAAATGGTGCCAAAATCGCAAATATAAGTAAATAATAGAACATAATCCTATGCAAATAAAGTAGTATCTTTTGGCTTCTTTTGGCCTTCACCTTATTTAATTTACTAAAAAGAGATAACAAATTAAAACAAATTTGAAACTCCAAAGACTACTATTAGATTAAGGCCTCTTTCCGAGAGACGAGGCGGTTGATTCAATTAAGTTGCCTGGTTTCTCCTCCAATTAGTTGATTGTCATAAAGACCTACTGAAGCCGCCGAAGCGAACAAATTGACTCCTTATGAAACAGTGTATTTAAGTATGGTCTTTGACAATCGTCCGTTTAAATAGTAGAATCAACTAATCGCCTCGTCTGAAAGAGGCCTTAGAGTAGAAACCTGTAGATATATTTTTACAAAAGTCTTCATATCACTCCCAATCAATACGACAGTTTAACCTATACTGCAAAAAATAATATAAAATAATATAATTTATAGAGTATCGTTAACAACTTTGAACTTATGATCCAAAGGTAAATTTAGTAGTTTGAAGTGTACAATTACTAATTACCTTGTATATTTAAACCGAAATATTTTTTTTTGTATATCTTGCTTTATAGCTTTGGTAAGTTTTTCCTAAATAAAAAGCGATTTTATATTTCACTGTAATTTTATTGCATTTTGAAAAGCAAATTTGTAACAAATTTGAGGAAACTGCACAGGAGCAGAGGTTTGTGTGCTTTTATTATATTTAATTATTTATTATAGTTTTTTTTCTTTTTTCTTGAGGAGCGGCTTTTTTTAGAACAATTTAAAGAAAAATTAACCAATTAAAACCATTCTTTTTGATCACGTTTCGACAATTTTTTTATTGTCTTTCTTCAGAAATTGGCCCATTTACATTCTACAATTCAATTTTCTTATAATAATAAATAAGTTAAAATTTTAAAATTCTATAAGATGAGTCTATACTTAAACAACAAGCATTTAAAGACACAACACAAACATTTTAAAAAAATAATAACTTTAAAAAATACATTTTTTTAAAAATTAATAACAAAGTTATTTGTCCAAGTACATTACTACTTGTGTGTGTGTAGCATACTGGAATTCAAAGTGCCGAAGTTTACATATCCAAAACAAACACGCAAGGCGAGCTCAGCGATGGGCTTTTTATGTTTTTTTAAATGTTTATTATCAATTTTGGTCAATTTACATGGTATACTAACGGCGAAAAAGTGGTAATTTAATGGATGGGTCAAAAATTTTAAGATAAACTTCTATTTCTGTTTTATCAATTTATTGAGTTTTAATGATGTTTATTTGGAAATCATTTCTAATAGGCATCGTGCTTTAATAATTGCTTTCTTTATTTAAATTGTTGTACTATTAAAATTAAAAGTATGACCTGTATTTAATATGTGTTTTTTTAATGCAGTAAGATTATTCTGATATTTGTGAACCTTTTATTCTATTGTGAAGTTGTTGGACGTTTGTCCTATGTAAGGAAACAAACACCATCGCGCAATTGTTGCAGGGATTTTGTATACTACATGACTTTGGTTTTGTAATGGAATACTAATCGTTTAATTTGGAAAAACCAAATTTCAAATTATGAAGGTTTTCATGTGCAATTTTAATATTATGCGGGTTAAGTAATTTTCTTTAGAGTTTTTCAAATAATTGTAGAAACATATGGGATGCTAACATAATTTAAAGGTATTTCGATTTGTGTTTGTATTTAATGACTTGTTTGGTGTAATAGTGTTGATATGGCGTTTTATATTTAATAGTTTTTTGAATTAACGTAAAGGATAGT
This sequence comes from Protaetia brevitarsis, assembly GCA_004143645.1. Lineage (NCBI taxonomy): Eukaryota > Metazoa > Arthropoda > Insecta > Coleoptera > Scarabaeidae > Protaetia > Protaetia brevitarsis. The sequence goes on from RXPK01000642.1 coordinate 56,495, forward strand.
TATTTTTTTGTAAAATTAATTTTTTACTTGTTTAATACCTCTTTTCTAATATTTGGATTGGTAATACAATGGCTCTATTGATTAAGCAGATAAATAACATGTTTTTGTAAACAAAAAGGTTGGGCAGAATAAAAATCAAATAACCACCAGAAAAATGTTGGCTTAATGATATAATTTTGTCAAAATTTTATTATTTCTCGAATCAAAGTAAGATCTAAGTAGTTTAAACTGTGATTTTTTTCAATTTCGAGCTAAAATTGTAATTTCGGATGAATTCGTTGAAGAACTGAATGAATTTGTGAATCTTGTCTTCCGGAATCAACCAAGACATCGTCTACATATCTTTTATCAAACGTTGGTTTAAAATCTACATTGGGTTTACATGTCTTTCGAGATCTCCAAGAAACTAATTGGGCTAGCGTGCCGAGATATAGTGCGCCCATTGCGCAGCCATAATATTTGTTTGGTAAAAATTTTTTTCAAACGAGAAATAGGTTCGTTGACAAAGTAGTTCAAGTGCGTTTAAAAAATTCATCTAATGGTAATTCCGTCATGATGGTTGAAGTTTTTTCCAATTTTCTTCTTATAATTTAAAGCATAATAACCTGAATATGGTGTAAGCTTAGAGACTACATCAAGAGACATAATTTGGCATTATTTTTATTCTGTACTATATTTTTGTCTTATATACTTTTCTTCCAGTTTCTTAATTTTATTTTGTTGTTTGTATTTAATCTGAAGAAAGTAGTTTTCTGTTTGTTGTTTTAAATAAGTTATGAAATTGGTAAAAGCCCTCATTACTAATTAAGGAATGTAATTGTTTTGTAATTTATTTACATATTAAGGTTATCAATTACATTTCATATGCAACATACCAACATTACATTTGTAATATTTCAGCATTTTAAGGAAACTTAAAAAAAAAAAGTATTTTTTCTGTATCAGTGGTATAACAACTACTTCCGAGAGATTATTTATCCAAAATTACAAATTGGTTCGACAGATGAAAGAGGTAAGGTATATCTTCGGCTTTGTATACTTTTTTAACACCAAATCGAATCAAATTTTAGCATAACGAATCAAAAACGACAAAAATTTCATTTAATAATTTTTAATGTTCTTCATAGGACGAGTCCTTTCTGAGGGCTTCAAAAATAATTTCATCTTTCTTAACTACTCAATATTTTTAGATAGAAGTCATTAGATAGAGTTATCATTGTAAAATTTCAAATCAGTTAAACAGAAACAGAGATAGAAAATAATAATTTACAAATAATAATTAAAAATGTGGGCTTGTATCAACGTCTCTAGATCTCAGAGGGTATCTTAGAGGCCTAAGATTTTACACAAGCTGTTACCTTGCACAAATTTTGTAAAGCCTCTTAATTCTATATCTTCAGAGGCATTTTCAATGATTTATCCCGTTGAAAGTCTTGGAAGTATGACAATTTTTATATTATGAATAGATGGTGTCCGCTAGTTTGAACTGTTGAACTTGTAGAGAGATAATAATAATAATAATTTCATTTTGCAAAAGATGCATAAAATATGTCAAAAAACAGCAAAACAAGTAACAACGAAAATAAAAAAATGTACACAATGTTAAACAAAAAGAGTCAAAAAGTGAATCAAACAGCATGAAATTGATTGGACAAGAAATCATTTATGGTGTAATAGGAGTTACATATTAGGCTATTCTTTTTAAATTTTTCATTATACAAAAGATAGGTACGCTTTTATATGTCTGGTATACTGAATATACCGCCTGTTGCAATAGTGTAGAGCATTTCTTTGTACTTTTGAGTACATGTGTTTGAGGCGCCAGTAGATGTGGATCCACAGTATTCCTAGTACTTTGGGAGTGTGGTGTAGCTCAATACTTATGAAAAAAGTCTGCATAAATTAGCTTTAACAAAATAATGCCACATTCTAGGATATGATAAACAATGGCAAGCGTAAGTTACATTACTGTTTATAAAAAGTATGATTTGCAACTGTTCTCGTTCCTTAGATTAAAACGGCAACTAAGCCTAAGCACTCGATTTTTGCAGCTTGAATATGTACGTTCCAGGCGACAGAATTGCCAAAAATTACACCATACGTCAAACGAGAGTATATGGTATGCATTATAGCACTAAGTGCACTTCAAGGCAACAACACATCGCGATATGACCCGAGAAATAACAAAAACTAGCCAGTCTAGATGCGAGGTATTCGATGTGACTATTCCAGGATAAACGAGAGTCCAGCTTCATCCCAAGGAAAGACACCACATCAGAAGGTAGTAATTTGGTTCTGGTATCTTAATTTCTTATTTTTTCAATATGTTGTTAACAATTTTATTATTTTGTGTTTTATAATATAGAGAGTTCAAACGATGTTTTTTTTATTATCATAAGGGCAACATGGACGAAACGGCCAACTAAATACTTATTTTCGAAACAATATACGGAATTTCTCTCCAACAAACCCCTAAATTCCTCTCTCTCTTAGAAGAAAGGAAGCGATTCCCTATAAATTATTTAGAATTATATTCAATTACGAATCCAATATTATCCCAAAAGCTATTACAAACTATTTGCACTTAGAATCGATTAAATCATACTTCCTATTACCTTTCCCTTTGTGTAACTTCCTAACAGAATTATTAAAATAACACTCCGTTCCTAATAATAAAAACAGGAAGCGCTATTAAACAAACAAATCGGGTGGAGTTAATATTATTTCCGGGTAAAGAGTGTGGGGGCGATGACTTGACGCACGCACTATTCTCATTTAAACTTACCAACGTGGAAAAAATTGACTATGTGGAAATCTTGAACTTCGTAAGCACAGGTTTATATGTGTTTCCATTATAAACGTGTGTGTTGAAGGTGGTTTTAAAAGACATTGCTGTCTGTTTACGGTTTCCGAACATTATTTCTGAAACTGTGTCGTAAGGATGGCAATATCTACAGTAGGAGTAAATGTAGGTACTCATAATACTTTTATGTTTCAAATTGAGTACCAGAGATGCTATTAATTTTTGCTAATTGGCCATTAATGTCTCCTGGTATCGCAATAAAATATATTAAGCACTACTTAATTCTACACAACTTATAAAATGCACCATGATATTAGATAATAACGACCAAACGAGGCGGTGATACACTTTTTTTTTCCGTTCTTCATTTTAGATGGATGAGAACGTCATACAGCTAAGATAACACAATTAAAGCTTTGCTTTTTTCGGGTAGAAAGTTCAGAAGCTTAAGATAGGTACCTGTCCTACTATATCTTCTATCAAGAATAGAAAACCTGATTCTTTTTAAAGGAAAAACGTATCCGAAGATTAAATCTATCTTAAAGATTATTAGACGGAAAATAATAAAATTGCAAAATATCTTTAAGTATTTTGTAACCTTCAAAAGCATAAAATGAAAATAACTTTGTAACTACTTTGTATCTACGTAACAATTCTGATATAGTGAAGTAAAATGTCGTAAATATGGAACGACAAATATTAAATTTATAGGCTACATATAAGTACTATATATAGATAGATACAGGCACAGACATACGTGCACAGACAAGAAGATATCTAGGCAATCAACGTGCGATCAGCGCACAGTGGTTTAGGATCCGATATACATGATCGAAACCTCTAGCTCCTTAAATAGTTGACCAAACGAGGTGAAAATTTAACCATAGGGGCTTCAAGGCATGTAGAATCAACTGACGAAAAAGTTTTGGTACACCATGTCATCTTCAACTACAGTGAGGGTGAAAGTGTGTGTACCGTTTAGGGAAAGGTGCAACATACAAGAGGTATAAAAACTTGTTTCAAAAAATTTTTATTTATTTTAAAATTTTAATAATATGCTTGGTAATAGCGCATATAAAATATAGTAATAGTAATAATAATATAATATACATATTGATAAACCTTTAGAATGATTCTTCCTCTGAAAATCTTCTTCACTCAAGTCTATTTGTTCTTCGAGGGACAAAGTGTCTGTCATCTCTGTTAAGTATACTAATGCAACATTTCGTCGTCTAACTTCCTATGTGGTCTTTGCGTAACACTAAATGAACTTAAACAATGGATCAGAACTAAGGATGAGTCTGTGAACAGATCTTCGTTTACTTTTCCGCACTAATTTTCTGGTGTGGTGTTGACGATATCGCCTCATGTCTTTATTTTCGATTCTTGAGCCTCTTCAGATAGTTCACCAATAGGAAGAATTGCTTCTTTTACAATAATTGGACCATGGATCAATAGTTGTGAACGGAGGGAGGCATGTAGTACCAGTTGTATAATGAAACGTATATCTCGGCAGTTTTTAAACAATACAACTCAAAGTTATCGATATTGATTTTGTAATTCCCGTTGATTGTACGTAAAATTACATCCAAACGTTTAATCAATTCTTCGTCAATCCCAGTAATTTCCGCTGATAGAGATGGATTTGAAAGAAACGTCTGCAGTATTACCATCATTGTATTCCCAGATCCAGTTTTCGGAATGTCTACAAGAAGACCCATTTTTCTCGAAATTCTGATTGAATCTTTCTTTCCGTGTCTCGAAAGCCTCTTGTGTGCTTTGCTAACTTCCACATTTGCAGTCAAGCCTATATGAAATATGTAGTAAACATTCAAAACAACGAATATACGAATGTAAAACAGACAATCCAAATTCTAAAGATTCGGATCAACTGGCAGTTGCCGAAGAGATACTATATGTTCATTTGTGAAATTTTTACTCCACAAAGATAGCAAGTCATGCTTGAAGTGTTTGTCAGCGCATTGCAGACTTTACCGTCCACCATTGTTAAACACATTTTGAAATGATTTTTTCCTATTGAGAGACATAGGGATCAAATTTTCAATTTCACTTTTCACGGCCGCTCTTCCTGTGCTGAAATATTCGCAGTTTCATGCACCCATTGAAGTCTTATTGGGCGACAATATCTCTTAGAGCAGGTCGCGGTTTTCCATATAATGTCTGTGGATTTTTCATCGATAATTGGAGCGGAACCAAGATGTTATAAAAATACTATCATCCGCACGTGTGCATCTTGACTTTGATGTTTATACGCGGTGTATCCCGAACTGCCGTCAAAACCCCACTTACACAATAAACACTAATGAACTTTCTCGTGCTTCAAGTGAAATACATTTAAAAATACTTTCACAAGTGTTATTTAATAAATTTTGCAGGGTACTTCACACTTTTTTTCGGAGATTGAAATTTGCGATGGGTAAAAAAGCTTCTTCCTTCTAAGACTTTATAATACGGCGGATACAAAGCATGTCCGTGCTGGTTAGCTCCACTTCTTAATGTGTTGTACTGTGTCTTAGTCAGATTTGCAGAAATTAAAAGCGCAACGGCTTCTTCTAATGAATAACTTGACTGTTCATAATGTGGAGATCTCCAACGAGTTAAAATTCGCTTCGACCGTGAAGGGTTGTTGTGGTCATTCCTCGAGAAGCTGTGCCCCAGCTGGATCACCACTTTCTCTTAGCTTCATTGATGTCGCAAAAGCTAATTCAGCAGTCGATTTCTCTTTTCTTAACTGTTCGGTTTTTCGACGTTTAATTACCACTGAAGCATCCTTAAAGTCTTTCGATGGTCGGCCCCGCTAGTAGAAGAAGGACCGGAATACAACGAAGAACACTTTCAGAAACTTTATTATCTTTGCAACCAGGCGCCAAATTTTGCTAAGAAGCGATTGTTCATTCTGTGCGCACTTTTCCAATTTCGATAATAGAGGAGAGAAAGACGACTCTCTGGTCAAATTCACAGAGTCTTTGTTGCAATTTCGTCACCATTTGTTTGAAAATGCTCTTTCAGGAATCAAGAACTCGATTTTTCCGCAGTTCCGTGATTCTTCATGAAATTCCATAATTTTTTCATGCAGGACCATACGTGTGATTGGCCGATTCGCCATGCCACAATACGGCAATTCGAAAAGAAAACACAAAACACAAAGAAAATAACAAAGTTTGCAAGTGGAAACACCGATATAAAGTCTTATAAAAACACAAACAGTTAACAAAACAAAGCTCTGTGGAATGATTTTAATACCCATGCCTTGGCAGCCTTTATAGGCTTTAGCTCTACCCTTATTTACATACCCCTACCTGCCACCTTCAGGGCACGTAGGGCATGTAAATAAACTTTCCTTATATTTAAAACTCATTTAGGAACAACAATATCTTGACCACGTTCCGTCCTAAGTTGTCCTCTTTATTGATACTTCGATTAATTACCTACTTCATAAGAAATATGCATATAATTGCATATAGGGCTTGAGCAAACAAAAGATAAATTTCTAAATACCCTTAATCGCACTTAATGATAGTATTATGATAAGAATTTCATATAAACTCATAAAAGCAGTTATATTTTCCAAAGAATTTCTTTGGACAATGTTGAAAGAATTTATAAACATTAGAATCGCATTATTTAAAAGATGTGAACTTTACGATCTTTGAAAGCGTGTATCTTTAATTTCTGTAATGCATCAGTTGTAATTCCAGCCTAGAACTTGAACTAATGTAAGAAGAGTAGCATATCACAATTTGCAACGATTGGGAAAAAGATGAAATTGGTCGGTTTCGATCGCGTATATCAGATCCTAAACCACTGTGCAGCGTCACCCTTAATGTCCGGTCCATCGTCATATATCCAAGACCCGATCACAGTCTCTTCTTCCCACTTCGAATAGGCGTAGCTTGTATCCTACTTTTACCTAGAATTTCAAGAATTTATTCGATTGGTACCAGCCTTTTTCTGCCTATAAATATATTCTAGCCAATAAAATTTAAGTGTAGTAGTAAGCTTATATGCAGGCTGCCTGTTGTACTCGTTCGGAAGTCAATTTTTAGAGGATGAGAGAAACGGTTTCTGACCCGGAGAGGACCAAGGTGCTAACTGGAAACAACTGAGCTATTGAGACTGGCCGGGTTTAAACTGCTTTCCAAATTATAAGGATCCGCGAAGAGGCGACATGACTTCCCACTTAGATTAAGAATATGAATTTATTTTTTATTTTACATTAACGCGGACTAGTATTTGCTCCCAGAGTAAGGTTTCCTTGGTTTCCCTTGCACATACATTGAAAGAAAGGTTAGCTTCACTTAAACTAATTTTTACTAAATGCATATTAATATGTGTTAAAATAACTTTTTTAGTTTCTTTCAAAGTAGGTGAATACTGAGAGATCTATAAAGTCGCTCCACGGGCGCAATATTATCAATACTACCGTCACTAGTTCCGTAATTAGGTACTAGTTAATTAGAATAGGGACCAACGACATGTTAGGAACAATCAGATAATTAGAGTAGGTAGCCCTTTGTAGTACGCTTGAGTGGAGCATGGGGTTTATAGATGTTTTTTCTTGTATCAAGTTAATTTATCAATAAATGGAGGTGAAATATTAGAATTCTGTAATTTTGACAATTGTTTGCTATCTATCGTTTTCGAACTATATTGGTTTCCCTTTACATTAATTACAATTAACATGATAAAGCATGTTAAAAAGACGAAATATTAAAGGGAAAATAACTCATAGTATATCTTAAAATGCAGTATATTTCCCGTTTGATAGGACCAGACATAATGACCAAATTAAATATGAATCGGCAAAGTAGCACATTCACGCTGTTCAAATTAAATATGTTACTCAGTAAATAAAAGTTTATTTCATTTCCAGTATTTCTCCTTTAGATATAACCTCAAACGACTTTTGCGCTTTAGAAAAACATTGTAATTATTTCCAGAGGCCATTTGTATAAGACTTCTGGTAAGCTTAAATTTAATTTTTCTTATTTTTACTCTCGTTTATCATAAGGTCTACTTGTTTGGGGAAGCGGATAGGGTATTTATGCTCCAAAAGAGGGCAATTATAATTTTGTGCAACCTAAATTATAGTGAGAGTTGCAAATCGCATTTTAAACAACTGGGCATGTTTACCTTACTATCTGCGTATATTCTACAGACAGTATCATATATTCCCAATAGCAAAGAATTATTTCTTACAAATAGTCATTGTCACAAACAACTTACTAGACATAGAAATGACATAAGCCCATCTCATCACAGATTCGTTTGTATCCAAAGATCGATGAATTAATGAGGAACGCAGTTATACAACAGCCTGCTAATAAATGTATTAGCAAACATCTACGATAACTAACAGCTTCTTGCGGGTTTCGCCGTGTGTCAAAACTTCAGGATCCTGAAGAAGCTGTCAATATGAACAGCGAAACGTCGAGCGAAAGTTTTGACACACGGCGAAACCCGCAAGAAGCTGTTAGTTATAGTTACACTGGCCGTGAAAGCCTACGCAGTGTTAAACATCTACAATAATTCCTACAAACCTAATTTTCTTTTAAAACACATATTTTTGTTTTGTTTATACAAGTTTTTATCTTCTCGCTATTTTTTTATTTATTTATGTGTTTTGCTTGTTATTTATAATTATTTGACTATTTGTATATTATACATGGAAGAGATTAAATTTTGACCAAGTCTGTAATGTATAATTGCAAACTTATTTGCCGAAATAAGTTTATAGGAAAAAAAGGGGTGGTACCAAAAAAATATCCATTAATCAATGATAAAAGCGGATACAGGCCCGCCTACCCGAAAAAAACTGAAACTGTAGACCATGACACACATCCTGAATATACGGCACCGACCGGACATTATGGGTGACGCTGATAGTACGCACATACATACCTATATAAGATACTTGACTGTCTCACCTAAGTGGGCATGTTACAGTGCCACACCAGTAGATATTTACAACTGCAGCATTGTTTCCTTTTCATTTTATCCCCCACATGTACGTATATCTATATATAGTTGATTGAAATATATGTGACCCTGACTTTACGTATATAAAACTCATGCTTTAAAGATCTAAAGTTTTCAGTAAAAACGAAATATACCGTTCAGAGATAAAAATCCGCTTTTTAAAATGGCCAAAGCTCTGATTTACTTTTAGATATATACTTATTACTCTAATAAGTATACATCTATTACAAAATGTTTTTATGCAACTTTCATAAACTTTATAGTAACTTAAATCGATTGATGATTTAAATAGGTTGATGCATTTATTTTATCTTATATTTACGCCGACGTTTTTGTAAGTATTAGTTTTCTATTATTAATTATTTATATAATCATACAAAATAATATTAATTTATAATTTTTATATTTGATTCTTGTAGAGGACTTGATGGTGTCTTCTTGGCCGATACATATCGTCATAAAAGATATTGATGATATAATAAATACATGAATGGAAAAGACTTTGTACTTCTTAACTTTACATGATATATTTACTAAGTAACATGGAATCAAAAGGATACGTAAATGTCCAATATGTCTATATCTTTTAATTTTCTTCATTTTAAAACTATTTAAATATAAACGGTAAATTTAAAAAGTTAAATGCGTTGCTAATAATATTAACAATTAAATAAAATTTACTAACAAATAGAAAATTGCTAATGATGGAATCTCAAGTATAAATACCAAATAATGCAAAAATAAATAGCTCACCATTTTCGGAAAAATATATAGACTGTTTTTTAAAAAGAAATATAGTTTTACTTGCTTCAAAGTGACATATCTATAGCAATTTTATGTAAGAAGTACTAATTTCAAAAACTATATTACCTAAACTTTTACAATAAACGATGTAGAATTTTACGCTTTACTCAATTCTATAATAAAAAACACTATTTTTAATTTAAACCAATTTTGGTGTGTTTTATTTGAATTTGGTTTCTCTGGTTGTTTAATAAAATGATTTCTAGGTGTTTCTCATTGCGATTCGTCATCCTGATAATGACTTCTTCAAGCATATAATTTGTTTTATTACTTCTGGTTTATGTTTTTTTTTTATCCTGCAAAAATAAATATTAAGTTTAATAAAAAAAATACAAATTAAAATGTTGTTAAATTTGTTATATTTTTATTGCCTTACCAATTTTCTACAAATTTTGAGTATTCTAACTTAGTTTTTTTTTTTTTTTTTGGAGGTCATTATTGTCAATTTAATATTAATGTAGACTGAAAGGATGAAATAAAATTATTGTTTTTATTATTATTATTATTTTACAATCTATTTTATAAATTACAAGCGCTTTATTTAATTGGTCGATTTTTATTTTGTTTGTGTGAATAGCTGATGCAATTATTTTTTGTGGTTTATAGGCCACGATTAGGTCGTATCGTTTTAGAATGTTTTCTGACAATCCTACACGGCTGGATTAGGTTAGGTGACACAAACATTTCTTGCTTTAAGATTTTCTTCTTTATTTTTAATAGTATTTAAGGTCATTTTTCTTTTCCTTTTTATATATGACATACCATATCACATAAAATAATTCATAATATTAAATTTATGACGAATTCCGAAAAGGAAGGAAGCTAGAATATTCAAAATTACTAAGACAGCAAAAATATAATAAATTTATCAACATTGTAATTTGCAATAATCATTCAATCACATACAGGGTATTTAAAAAAACATCTCTGATGTGAAAAACCTTTTTCTTTTAAATGAAACATAATACTTTTTACTGCAGCATTGAATGCAGCGTAAATTCTACATCAATTAATCTTAGGCTTTGGCATAGCTATTCTTGACAGTTTCTAAAATATTGTTTCATAGTTTTTTTTTTAACTTGCCTTATTTTCGAAGTATTTAATATGAAATTACGCAAACTCTTCAATACTTTACAGTTTTGTATTTTATTTTGTAATTGTTTGTTGTAAATGTAAATGTGCGTTTTACAAAAAAAGCAATAATGTGTTAATCAATAATTGACGGAACAACGTCGTATTGTCGACTTGAGGCAAGCGATACAATAGTCGCTACTTTTATAGATTTGTCAAATGTTTTCGACCGTGTACCAATTCCTGCTTGGAAAGCTAGAGGCAGTTGGTTTGCGGGGAGTGCCTTTGAGATGGATAAATTCGTACCTCTCCAACAGACGTCAGAGTGTGATCGGTCACGATGAGGCAGGTAATGAAATTAGATCAGAATGGGAATCTACGGCATACGGAGTGGTGCAAGGCTCAATTCTTGGCCACCTTGTTGTTTTTATTATATGTCAACGATTTACCTGTTGTTGTTCCTGACCTAGTAGTTTTAGAAGCTAATTTAAAACTGCTAGACGAATGGTTTGTGTATCACAAGTTAAAAGTTAATATTAACAAAACTAAATTAATAGAATTTTCTAACAACGTTGAGAAACCCAGTGTTAAATTTAATGACAATACACTTACCTGTTCCAACAGCACGATTTTCCTGGGCTGCAAATTCGATTCCGAGCTTTCCTGGAAGCCGTAGGTCGAGTACATTTGAGGGAAGCTATGCAGTGCGTACTACAGTTTTAGGGTTATATCCAGCAGCGTCAACATCGAAGCTATTCAAATCTATTTGGCAAAAACTTACTAAATGTTTTAATTTAATAATCACATCAAAATAATGTTTTTTACTGAAGCACTGAAGTTACAATTACAAAATGCAGCAAATTAATTCTATTCTAAAAAAAAATAATAAAGTATCAAAAAATTAAAAATTGATTTACTCATTTAAATTATTATTACCTTCATACCTAACCGGTATTGTAAAAAAAATAGTTAATTTAATTATTGAAAACAAAAAAAATATCCCTTCTGCGCCACGTGGCTCCCAAAGTCATTAAGACGACCTATATACCCCTATACGACAAAATTTGCACGCTCGAGAGCACGCAATTCCGATCCAAACCGACACGATACTCCCTTTACACAAGATATTTGGAAACATTTACCGACGCAGGTTGTGGCTGGTAACGCAAATAAGCAGTTTTATATACACTACATTTTATAGACTGCTTTGCTGCTACATATACTGCTACGAATATACATGTATGTTTCATAACATTCGCATTTGTCTCCTATATCAGGAAACTACTACAAAAAATAGCAGCTTCTTTTGATATTGAATAGCTGCCACAAACTGTTAACGGTTGTTAGCTGCTACAAAATGGCAGTCTGCTTCGTAGCAACCCATCACTAATCTCAGGTATGGAAACCAAACAATGCAAAATAAGGGTTTTCTATAAAAATGATAGTGTTTTTGGGAAAAAAAAATATTTTATTTGCTCGAAAATTGAGGACTAGTTATGTTTTAGGCAATTTTGTGTAAGAAATCAAGAACAGATACAGCAAACCGTTATATCAATCGATGTAGATAGAGTTTTACATCGCATTCAATGCTGTAGTAAAAAAACCCATGTTTCATTTAAAAAAAGGTTTTGTTGCTTTAAAAGTAACCACACTGATTGATTCAATGATTGTTGCTATGAAACTTTATACTACGTCCTCGTATTTACATCGATATTAGTAGAACCACAAAATATCTGATACCTCATGAACTATTTAATATTATTCAAAAGAGTGCAAACGTCAAAAAATCAACAAAATTGCAAATATCTTAAAAACCGTTCAGTTTAGGCATAGGGAACTCTCATACAAACTAACTGCAAATGACTCGGTAAATTCATTAAACCGATAAAAAATGCACCATTCTATTTAAAATAAGAAAGTTGATAGCAACATCCTATATACCAAAAGTGCTACAAAGGTAAAATTATTTTTCACAGTAAGGACCATGACTACCACTGGCAAATCTTCAGAATCAAAAAATTATCTTATGAAGTACTTAACCAGTAAATCCTAGATATTACGTTAAAAATTTTATACCAATTTTATTAACCGACTTTTTTAAAAGTGTAGTTACCAATAATTGGAAGTCATTGAATTTTTATGTGTATTGCTCTATAACAGATCAGAGATGCACTCTCCTCTGGGAACATCCGGCGCCTCCGCAGAAACGTTTCTCCTATCTCCCGAAGATCATTAACTCCCGTTGATAATGTCAGGCCTTCACCGTCGACCTGTGTATTCTTTTTGTTTCCGTACTACGTCCCTTTGTGTCCAAAAGAGCGTCTATTCCTCATTCGCTCATTCCGTTTTTGCTCTCGTTCGACGGAGCGTTTTAGGGGTATCGATTTCTGCGGCCGTACGAAACGGTCCCAATCAAATCGCCTGGCTAGAGAGAGAGAGGCGAATCGATGTCAGAGCTTACGGCGGTGAGTCTGAATCGAGTCCGAAGCGGTGGTTAGAACGGGCAGGGTCGCCACACTACGCACTGTGGTGGCGGGTTGACGACTGTGCAAGCCGTCGAACGCGTTTTGCGCGGAAGAGTTGGAATCCGAATCATCTGCCAACATCAACGCAGTACGTATGAAGTGTCCTGCCAGTGATCACCATAGCGAAACGCACCTGAAATCGCATCAGATTCGATCTCCGGTTATTCGTGGCGTTCACGAACTATGTGGTCCAAAATCTTGATCGTTGTTGGTCGCGTGTTCACGACCGTGATTGAGGTAAGGTGATATCTTGGTGCATTTTCAGCGAGGTTATTAACTAATATTGTTGTAAAATACTTATTTTCCAGAAATTTTACATCAATATACTCGCTTTCATGTAAAGAATTTGGTTGTTTCTTGAATATACGCATGTCATTCGTGTTTATTTACATTTCACTTAGTAAACATTATTTACTTAATATGCGTGTGCTATTTATATAACAGAAAGACATTCAACTAAGGTCACTGTGTCAATCTTGTGTTTATTAAGGATTTTTTAGATACGGACTTCTTTGGTATAAAAATCTACATTTCATTTTGTGGGCGTGAACTGACTTTGTCATGTCATTAGTTTCAGGGATTTAGAAAAGAAAGTTATTTGCTTAATCATCAGGAATTATATATATCTTAAAGACACAACGGTAGGCAATTATATCCAACTGAATTGTGAAATGACACGGCTTCTAATACGTGTTTGCTGCGTGGTGAGTTTTTTATTAATGTAAAAACCAAATCTTTCTGTATCCTACAATATTTCTTTGAATAAATTGATGGTGAGTAGATTAATCATTTGGATAAATCTATGTTAAAATCACTTTTAGACGAATGTTTTATTAATTAGCTTTATTTCTATATTGGATGATTTAGGGTGTTTATGAATTGTACATATATTTATATTATGTGGCGGGTGTCGATCCTATTCTTTTTAATAAACTGAACACTGTACAATATTACACTATTGGTATTGGTTATATGTTATTAATATTTAAATTTTAAATATTAAAAATTTGGGAATTTTCATCTAACTCCTTCTGTCACAAATATAAGAAAATAATCATCCTATTTAGGTTTCATATTAGAGTTATTTATATATTACTTCATAAGTTGTTCAACACACTAACACTATTATCTATAACACTGGGGCAAGAAATTCATATTTCTTTAAAGTTACACTGAAGAAATGCCAAATATTAAATTAACAAAACAGATTTTGCTAACAAAATGTTTTTAATTTAACCAAAACAATAATATAGATAACAAAAATACTCCAAACTGTGGTACTGGTAATGCTGTAAACTTCTACTAAACCCTACTTTCATAACAATTTAATTGCACATAGTTGTTTACGTTTTACGTGCAGTTTGTTGGTGAGGGGTGTAGTAGAAGTTTACAATAATATAGATAATTAAACAAGAAAATGGTAGTGAAAGCAATTATATTATTTTATTGGTTTTGTTTTATTAATTTAACACATCCAGTTTGAACAATAAATGTTATCCTAATCAAGTAAAGCCTATTAACTACATAAGATTGAGTTGACAGGAATTACAATTAATTTAATGTAATTGAGATTTTGAGAGCAGCTACTCTGATCTAAACATTATTGTAGCAAACCTTTTTATCCATATCGTAGCAAATACGTTAAATTTATGTATTACAGAAATTGACCTAAAGATGGCACTTTTTCTATTTTACTCCAACAATAATGCATATTCAGCTTAAATAGCTCAGCAGACACGATTATCAAACATTGGTCGGGTAGATTTATCAGGCAAACATCTTTTAGAAGCCGTGATCATTAAAACAGCAACTCCTCCATCCTCCACTACGGTGACTTAAACTTTGCGTTCAGCGAAAGCACAAAAGATGAGAGCACCCTTTTCCTATTTTTAGAGTCGGGCATGATTTGAAGTAGCTTAGTAGTAACTTCGTGCCGCCCCACAATAGATCCCACAAGGGCACCAAAAGACCAATCTTTCATCAGGATCACGCTAATACTTCACTTTTTTGCAGATAATTTAATAGGCCGTGATTTCGAATTTTATTGTCTTTCCATTTTTTGTGGAGCTATCTGAGTATCATCGTTGTCTATCCATTCAACTATCCTTTCCAATGACTCATTTGTTTTAACCATGAAGCCCTGGGCGTAATCTCCTTCGGCTGTCTACACGAGATCATCGACTTAGGTAACGATAGGGTAACCTCCGTAAATCAACTCCAATCTCAGGACACCGTCGTATAGGACGTTCCACAAGAACCGAACCGTGTGAGACTTCAGCATAATTATATATCTATCTTGGATTCTTTGTCCTGTCCAATCTTCCTCTAAGTGGAATAATATTAAATACGGCAAAATGGTCCTATTCCTTATTACCTCTATTATCATGCTCCAGCATGTTGAGTTGAAGGCATTCTTAATATTTAATGCAACCATCGCAACTGATTAGGGTCCAAACCATTTGTATCAGTACCCTTATTGCGTGGACCGTTAATGTCCGTTTTACAAATCCAAATTGGCTTTCAGAGAGCCCTTCACTCCTATTCAATTGTTCATCCAACCAAAAATCCGATACTTTCCCCTTCCTTAAGAAAATAACAATGGCCTCCTTCCATGGTGTTGGGAAGGGTTGCTGATCCAGCAGTTTGTTAAGGACCTGCAACCTCACATCACAATGAGTAAGCTAGTCGACGGTGAAGGTGAAGAGAGGAATGACTCCGAGACCAGATCATATAACAGTTGACGCAGTGAAAATTCTGGCAATATAGCTTCTGCCAGAATTTTCACTGTGTCCACCATTATATGATTCGGTTTATATGAATGTAAGCTATCATGCTTCTTACTGCAGTACCAATCTTTCCTTTCAGAGGTGTATTGTATGGAAAAAGCACGCCACCCAAGTGTTGCATAGCTATTTGATAAGCCTCTCTCTATGTGTCATATACTAACCTCAATTGTATTTTGTTCCAGTGATCTCTTTTAGCTCTTAAAATCAATTTTTCTCCTTTAATTTGTTTGTATCGTAAATGTCAATCTCAATAATGTAACATTATTAAAAACAATCGTAAATATAAAAAGAAAACAAATTACGTCATCGTTGCGGAAACATCAGACGCTAAAAAATATTTTTGATGGTATCTTCTTGACAATATTTTATGAGTACATTTTCTTTTGTAAGTTGGGCAAGGAACCGTTACCAAGATGTGTCGGGCGCGCTTATGAGTCTGAATATAAATATGATTTTATGAGAAATGTGTAAAAGAATATCATTATTTATTGCAGTGGCTGTGTTATATTATATTGTGTATAAAAATACTTTTTATCGCCTTTATAGAGTTTCTCATTTTCTATTATTGCTTGAATATTCTGTAAATGGTTTCTACAGGAATAACTATTATAATTTCTGGCTTCATTTATTCCCCATTGAATCTACAGTTGCATACACTTTTCCGCGGTATTGATATGCATGTTGCCCACAATTTCCGAGGTTTATTTTGATTATGATTTGAAAATTGCTACCATGTTCGGCTTAAATAAAGTTAAAGGTCTAAACCTATCTCTTTAGTTATACAGGACCTGTAGAGATTCGCGAAGAACCTTTTTTGTTAAATTCTTGACCGTTTTTTTTAATTGAAAAATCATTCATCTTTATATTCTGCGGTTACACAAGTCGCTAAAGTTTCAATATTTAGATAATTAATATGACTTTATCTAATCTTCAGCAGAAAGCTGAAGTAAAGATAAATTTTTAGTAATTAATACTTTCGCATAATAATATCGTTTTATAACATTTTCTTTGTGTTAACATATTTTTATTGAAAATTCATACGCGCAGAATAGCACACACAGGGATGCAATATTCAAGATAGCATTGTAAATAATAGAATTAATTCGAATTTGTCAATTTAATTGCGTCACCCTTGCTTATTGTTATATATTATTTATTTATGTTGGGGTGTTTTTCTGTCGCCAAAAGTTATTTGGGCGACAGAATATGTCTCAGAAAACCATCATCATCACCAAATTCAAATTAAAATCTTTTGGGGAAATTCAGTCAAAAAAGGTTATCGTTTCGACAAATAGGTGAACCTTTAGAAACATCATCTTCAGGGCCACTTCTTTTTTTACTCTTTGGCCTGAAAGATGAGAGTTAAATATACTCGAAACATGTGGCCATTAGTATTTCACTAATAAAAAAAGAGTTTGTGAGATTTTGGTCTTCTTTCAATCCATTAACGTAATTAAATATTATCTTTATTATTGTAAAAGGCTCCGCTCTTGTTAATTGCATATATCGTTGAAATGCGAATAGTTGACTGGGAAACTTCGTAAACAAAGGGAATAAATCTTTACCTACGATTGCGCATGCACAGATTCTAAAAAATATTTCTACGATTAATTCTTAGGGGAAAACTACCAAAAGACAAATCTCCGAACGGAAATCTCTGCCCAAGCCGAAAAGGTTGCGGCATCTTTGTCGTATGCCGTAAAAGATGTAGTTATCTTTCGGGACGATTTTCTGAATCGTAATTACGCGGTGCTTTTTTTATTTTCCCAGAATATTAAATTAATAAAAAAATACGCAAACTTCAATAACGGGAAATTAACTCTTTAAACTATAACGAGAAAATTACAACTAAAATATATCTTCCTGCATACAAATAATAAATGATCTTATATCTACAACGTGTACACGTCAATATACTAACAATTATTACTAATTGAATTCCTTGATTGGCTATATAAAAGACAATGTTTATGCGAAAATGGAATATTAAAATGCATTATAAAATGGCATCAATAATATTTAAAAATACGTCTACTCACGTTAACAGTCGACCAAGGAACCACCTGACAAAATTCAACAGCGCAGTCGTAACAATACGAACAACGCACAATTTACCGACAAAATCTAGTAGAATAAGCATTGAATAGAATTAGCAAACGACACAAAAATGAAAGGAATTAACTTAAAAAACTTAACACTTAGTTAAATAAATCAAACAATTACTCTTTAACTAATTATACAAACTAAACTAATTGTAAAAATTTCTCGGTAAATGATCAATGGCTGAAACGGATTAAACAAGACAAATCTAAGCAACTAAAATACACCACGGTAACGCGGTAAACTAAACTACAGCAGTATGTAAATGTGTAAAAATATTTCTCTTCCCCAAACTATGATAGTTTTCCCTACCTTTATTACTATAACATGGTAAAGCATGTTATGTTAAAAAATAACAATTAGTCTATCAAAAGATGCAGTATCTTTCCCATTTGATAATACCGAGTGTAATGAACATATTAAATATTAAATATTTAATTAATCAAGTACATACTTAATATTTTTTGTTAAAAACTACAAATTTTTATCAAATGGATTGGCAAAAAAACAAATCCACAACTTTAAAATTAAATATAAAACAAAAATGAAAAGTTCGTTTAATTCCTATATTCCTCCTTTAGATATCATTCCAGCAACGATTTCATCCTTAAAAAAACATTCGATCATTTCCAATACATAATAATACAACCGGACATTATGAGTGACGGCGATGGTACATACGTGGTATATGATGCATGTAATGGAAATGGGGACGAGGCAATACAAGAATATCGTACTCGCAACCCAAACCGGAAGAATCCCACAGCATATGTCTTACGAAAGAAAAACATTCATTCAATTTTAGAGGCAAATATTCTGCATTCATATCACGTTGCTAAAGTTAGACCTATTTATCGAAACGATAGCCTTCTTTGACTGAATTTTTCCAACACAATTTCCATCAGAATTCGTAATGACGATAGTTTTCTGAGACATATTCTTAGCATATTTAACAGGGATAGAATCTTTAGCACACATAACTTTCACTATACGACACAGGAAAATCCGCTCCAATTTCGTGAATATGATCACCAAAGAAGTTTTCTGTTAGCGCTTGGTAAAGCGTAATAAACACAAAGTTATTTAACCAATTTAAGTCAAATTGCATGCGCAAAAGTGAAGGGTAGAAATTATCCTCCGAATTAGACTGCCTCAAAGCTTTGTGGGCTGTCAGATTGACTCTGAGTATACTGGAGTGCCACAGGAAAATTTAAACAGCTGGCGGAACTTCTAAATGATACATTGGGTGCCAGGTCACTCTGTGATCAGAGGCAATGAAATAGCTGACAAGTTAGCAAGGGGTGCCAGCGAGCTGCCGTTTTTAGGTCCAGAACCGACGTGCGGTAGCTCATATGGCAACACCAAAACGTTTGTCAGGTCCCAACCTGCTGCTAGCATTGCTCTTTTCGAATGACTCGCCGCGCAAGACACTGTAAATCTCTAGGGCTTCATCCGATTGAGGGAAGACTCCATGAGGCAGTCTTTATGAGCAGGGACAGATGGATCGGTTGGACGAACCCAGAATCGATAAGTTAACTCTCAGCCAGATTGCGAACTTTTTTGAAGCAACTTGACTGAAAGGCATAATATTACAATGGACAAATAGGTCTTTCTGGCGGGCGCGTTTTTTTCGGGTTGTATTACTGTATGTATATATTTGAAGGGTGGATATTACACTGCAACCTAAAAAATCTATTGTATCCCCTGTTCTTGCTGTTTTACAGCTAGCCTTCCAATCCTATTCCTTTCAGAAAGTGTAGGATATCAAAAGGCCCCAGGTTGGGGTAAATCTCCCTCCTCGATTTCAAGTGCTCCCAGGTGCAACGTCCTTGAGTTGCACAGTGCCACGCAATTTGAGAGGGGGTGGATGCCATCTTGTTTCCCAATCTGCTCCAGTCGTTTTGCTCCTCCATTAGTCCTTCCTTGTGAAGTACTCTCACTTTGGAAGTGGAAGACTTCTTACGGAGGTCCTGCTCCAATCCCTATTTATTAGCGGTGTCGTCCCGCTAATAAACGTCCTTCCTCCATAGTTGATTCCACGAGTAGCTAGGGAAGAAAAGGTCCACCTCCACCGAGCTCCGCATGCAGAGCTAAGGCTAGATACAATGGGATGCGTCAGGTGCCCCAAGGTTGGACTAGCAGACTGGTCGTCTATCCAGCCACGCATCCCATCAGCCTAATCCGCCACCTTAGGATTTAGGTTTTTGGTTGAGGTTGTCTCCTCTCGGTCCATGCAGTTAAGCCAAGACCACCCCATCCCTTTCCGGACCTGGTTTAACAGTTTAGCCTTCGGTAACCGAAAGCAACAACTGTTCGTTGTAAAGCCCTGTGCAAGCCCTTAGCCACGACACAACAGCGGGCGAGGGAGGGAGTGGTTCACGGCAACGGTCTTTATTCACCCTGCTCCGGTTTTAAGCAGAAAGGACGAACTTTTAGCCGCCACTAACCATCTCGTCTTGAGCGAACCCTGACAAGATGGTCTTTCCCCTATCCACCACCTTGAGGACGCGCCTGATAGGTACTCCCAACCCCCAGGTTTATTCGGATTACACCCCTAGATGCTTTTGAATATCTAAATGTTTTGAAAGAAACTGGAAATAAGCATATGCCACTGAAACTGCGATTCATTGCGCTGCTCACACACAATATACTTTTCTTAATGTCAGAGTGTGGTTGGACGAAGCAGATAGACTGATCGTGGTGGACTAATATCATGATATGCATGGCCATGGCCCGCTAGAACGATTTTAATCCATTAGATTTTTCTTACTTGGAGTTTTAGCACGGAAAAGTATGCTATGCTATCCTTAAATGCTGTTGAAGTGAGGAAACGAATAAACGCATTACTATTGAGAATTACGCCAGAAATATTGGAATAAGTGATTAAAACTATACCGCAAAGGCTTCAAACATGCATTGAAACCCACGGCTTTTGATTTCAAAAGCTAAGGCAATAAAATAAACTCTAATTTCAGTACATGTAATTCTTAAATAATTAAAATTCTTGTATATAATAGAAAAGTCGTGTTTTGCCATCTATTATACGTAGTAAAATAAAATTATGAACACAAAGCTACATACTATGGTTTTCTGTGCACCCGCAATTACCGCGCAAATCAATACAAACTGAAGTAATATACAACAATATTGTCACATGTATGTTTTTTTTTTTGCAAATCAATCCTGATAGCAAGCCAAGTACAACATTAGAATATTTGTCTTAAGAAATATACAAAGAACATCGCTATATATATTTTCTTTAAAGCTTCATTTCTTGACCATGTATATAATGTTTAATTTCTTATTTTCTGGGTTTTTAGGTCATAGATATTGAAAACATTAATGAATACTATAACGTTTCGCTTTATTTCAAAGCTTTTTCAAGTATTTAATATAAAGTATAAAAGTGTAAATTATAAATAATTTTTTTTTGTTTAATAAATGACAAATTGTTTTGTTTACTAAGATTTTAAATATATCATTATGTTTTATTTAGAGATTGCGTTTTTAAAATAGATGTTTGATTATTTGTTTTTGAATTTTGTAATTAAATAGTTCTTTAAAAATATTGTATTTAGCTATAAAATTAAATTATATAATTTTGTGAAAACCGTATGTCGGTTTTATCATTAACTGCGTTTTTATGTTTATAAATTCGAATTATTTCAAGCATATTACGTGTTTTTAAATTATGTTCTCTCTTTAAAATTAGTAGTCATCAATGTTTTCAATATTTATCACCTAAAAACCAAGAAAATAAGAAATTAAAAATCGCTATATACAGAGTGAGTTTGCTGCACAACACTGCATCAAAGCAAAAAAAGGTGTTACTAAGATTTGTTATAATGTAGGGGGCTCACTGAATGGTGCCAAACTCGATTCCCCAACTCACCCCATCAGAGTGGGAGGGGGGACAACTTTGAAATCTTAAATTGGAACCCCCATTTTGTATTGCAGATTCGGATTCTACGCCATCAAGTATGTAGTTTTTGTTTGAAACTTTTCGTAACAGATAGCAAAAAAAAACATGATTATGAACATCTAGAAAAAATACACAAAAAAGAGGAGCACGCAAACATGATTTTGTGTTTTTTTTCTTTTAACATTAAATAACATTTCAAAAAACCGTTACGGTAATTTATATTGCGTAACGTTATAGCCTCCATTACTGTTCAAATATTCAACACTAACTAATGTGTATTGGATTAATAATTAATAATCTAAATGGGGCTCGGACAATATGTAAGTACTCATAGCTTGTCAAGCACTGAATAAAGTACGGTTTTGTATCGTTGAATAGCATTCCAATTGCGAATAAGTAAATGTATCGAAGTGAAGGGGCATAGTTTCGAACAGATGGCTTTTTGAAATGTTAGTTTATGTTAAAATAAAAAAACACAAAATCATGTTTGCTTGCTTCTCTTTTTTGTATATTTTCTCTAGACGTTCACAATCATTTTTTTTTGCGATTACAGCGAAATCTGTTACGAATCGAAAAAAAGTTTCAAACAAAAACTACATACCTGATGGCGTAGAATCCGAATCTGCAATACAAAATGGGGGTTCCTATTTAAGATTTCAAAGTTGTCCCCCCTCCCACTCTGGAGGGGAGGGGGGGGGATCGAGTTCGGCACCATTCAGTGAGTCCCCTACATTATAACAAATCTTATTAAGATCTTTTTTTGATTTGATGTAGTGTTTTAGAGATATTCCGTTGTTTCAAGATAAAAAAACTCACCTGTATATAGTTCTAATATTAAGCTTAAGACAGGATGTTCTTGACAAGTGCGTTTTGAAGGTTATTTCCTATTGTTTTACACCGTTCGCAAAAAATTCTAATGATAGTACATTCTAGCTATTTTCTTTAAATAATAACGATGTTACAGCAATGTTAAATTGTTGGAGATTATACTAAATATAGAGTTAAATAGAACTATTACCGAGTTTCTAATAATAATGATCTGCATGTAACATGAAATTGTACGTACCTTTATCTAACTGATCCATTTTCTCCTAAATTGCCATACCTCTGTCACAACTCATAATAAAGACTAAAAAGCAAACAGCATAATTCAAATACAGTTAATGTCGGAAATGAAATTAAATATAGCTGAGAGGAAAATGTGACATCGAGGGGGAAATAACAACTTTCCATATACCTTCAAACGCTAGAATGACGTTAAAAATTATTCGAAAATTTACGAGGGGTCGACATAACCTTTTCGAAATGGCATGGCAATGGGGACGGACGCGAATTGCACGTGAATATACATGGGCATATAAATCTAATAAAAATAATGGAAACGAGCATAAATTCCCAACGTAAATTTCAGCGGCGTTAATGACATAATTACTAGGCCGTGCGCAGAATGTTGGATGTTTGAAGTAAATAATCTAGTGAGTTATTCACGGTTGGTACACATAAGATGGGTAATTTTCATGTCATCCAACAAGTAATCTGGTAAGAATAGTATTTATACAGGGTGACGTAGAAAAAACTACAATGCATAGCACCACGAGATAGAGAAACGAAAAATAACAAAAAAGGTTCCTATACACTAATGTCCGATTGCTTTTTTTTTCAAGTTACAAACTGTTTTTTATATTTTTCTTCTATTTTAGTATTACCTAGGCAATAAGAAATATTTTAAGGTAGGGTGTGATTTCATGAAACAAAACATTTGGTAAATGTCAAACCAATATTAGCATAGTGTCTTGAAATTTTATTTCAAAATGGTGCGCTATACATTCGTAGAATACAAGAACATGATCATGTGTTACGGCGAAGCTCGTTCAAATTCTTCCGTAGCTCAACGAATCTATCGAGAGAGACACCCATTAAGGCAAGTTTCTATTGTTAGGACATTTATTGACGTACATAGGCGTTTGGGAGAAGATGGTTGCTTTAAAAAACCAAAATTTGATTCTGGGCTTAACAGAACTCGTCGTACTGTTGCAAATGACGAAGCTATTTTGCAAATAGCAGAAGACAATCCTAGAATAAGCACCAGAAGAATAAGTGCAGCTATACCAAATTTCAATCGTGAATCTATTAGGGAAGTCCTCAAAGAACAACTTCTTCATCCATTTCATTTCCAAAAAAAATTCATCACCTATTGGAACAGGATTTCCTACCGCGTTTACAATATTGCGAGTGGTTGCAGAATAAAGGACAAAACTTTTTGTCGTTAATTTTGTTTACCGATAAAGCAGGTTTTAGTCGCATTTTGAATATTCACAATATGCATATATATATGCATTATTGGAGCGATGAAAACCCTCATCAGAACGTAATACGGAATCACCAGCATGGGTTTTCCATTAATGTGTGGGCAGGTATAATCGACAATTATCTAATTGGTCCATTTCGAATGATCAGACGATTGACAGGCGAACTCTATCGATTTTTTTTGGAAAATGAACTGGATACTTTATTAGAAGATGTTCCAGTCAATATTATAAGAAGAATGTACTACATGCATGACGGCGCGTCAGCTCACTATTCTAGGAGAATTTCTGAAAAGAAAATTTGGAAATAGGTGGATTGGTCGTGGGGGACCTATAGCATCGCCAGCTCGTAGTCCCGACCTTAATCACCTCGATTTTTCATTTTGGGGATTTATGAAAAGTGAAGTGTATGCCGCAGAACTAAATAGTGAAGAACAATTATGGAAGAATTGTGGAGTCTGCTGATAGATTTCGTAACAATGCTAACATATTTCAAAGATACCGTCAGTCATTAATACGAAGATTAGAAATGTGTATTCAGGAACAAGGTCACCTATTTGAACACCTTATGCAGAACTAATATTTTTGAATGTTGTTTTGTTTAATAAAAGCCTTTTAACTTCAACAGATTGTAACTTGAAAACAAAAAGCAATCGGACATTAGTGTATAGGAACTTCTTTTGTTATTTCTTGGTCCTCTATCACATGTTGCTATGCATTGTAGTTTTTTCTATGTCACCCTCTATATTGAACAAAATGGCATAGGGTTCACGTGGACCTTTTGATATGTATTTTCATTCCGGTGTTTAACAGAAAATCAGACTCCTGTAAGGAATTTTAAGTTTCAAGAACGGCCTCTATCAACTCTTTATGAGAATGAATCTCTCAACAGTCATAATTTTTATTAATATTTTAAACACAATCCCAAACTTGTCAGGAAAATACATTATCAATACAGACGATCAGTAAAGACACAGTACAAACATGAGCTGTATTTGCTAATCAAAGCTGGCGAGCTTTAACCTTTCCTTATAAAACTGTAACTCGCACATTGAACAGCGCAAGTGAAAGTGAGATTCAGAGCATGTTTATACATACATATACAGGGTTAGATAAATCTAGGGATCCATTTGAATATCTTTAATTTGGCTACTTTGATTTTAATAAAACTTTTCACAATTAATTATATGCAAATTCGATGTATTTATATCCGAATCAGACATCAATTTTTGCCGGAAATGATGTTAATTTCTTTATTTTAAATAAAACATCCTGTATATATTTACATATTTCAATAGAACCCTTCAAGAATACAATATTAAGATTTAACACCCTTATGTTTAATAATGACAAAGATAGTATTTTTTTTTAAATGCATGTTTATGTTTAGTTATCCATGGAATTCGGTGGGGGAGACCGGGGTTAGTTGTAACAGAAGCTTTTGCACTCGCCTAATAAATGTCAACCGCGTCAAAATTATTCCAATAAAACAAACGTTAGTTTTATTGTGTATTAGGTATGAATATAGCTTCGATCACTAAGGTATTGCGTGTGTTTGACAGATATCTATGTTTCGAGGTGTCATAGTAAATATTAGTGACATAGAACATTGCTTTATAAAGTGCCTATAAATGGGCGTGTGTTCGAAGAAACGCTCGGATACGTGGCTTGATATTTTTAGTATTTTTAGTGGTGTTTTATGTAACATTTGCCAATATCAACTTTTTTATTTTAAATGCTACACCCTATATATTATTCAATTTTTGGATTCTCAGAAAATTCTAGCCATATTTTCAACTGTTTAGGAAGTATTAAGTGTTTTCAGTTTTTTTTTTGCAAAAAAATAACATTAAACAAAGAAAATTATTTGATTACAGAAGTTACAACACGCTCAAAAGGAATCTGTTTATTGATATTGTAAAAAAAAAAACATTAATGTCACTGTAGGAGATGTTCAAAATGCTCGCCGCGTGTGTCTTGGCAACATCCTAATCTTAAATAGAAATTTCTTCTAGCGTTACTCAACATCTCAAGAGTAACTGATCTACTCGCAAGCGTTATGCGTCTTCTTAAGTCAGCTAAGACGAGGAGTTTAGTTTTATATACAATGCTCTTGACATATCCCCATAAGAAGAAGTCTAATGGCGTAAGATCAGGGGATCGTGCTGGAAATTCAATCGATCCTCGCCTCCCTATCCATTGATTTGTAAATATTCAGTTGAGGCACTGCCGGACATTGATTCAGTAATGGAGCGGTGCTCCATCTTGCTGAAACCATATCATATTCGCTGGAACTGGTGGGTTTGCTGGATCAGGATATAAGTTTGTTAAAGTTGGCACGACATTATTGTGGAGTAGTGCTAAATAATTATCGTCATTCAAATTACCATCAATGAAAAAGGGGCTTATGATATGATCTCCAACAATTCCTGCTCAAACATTAACCTTTACAGGGTATTGCGTATGTTCTTCTCTTATTCAGTGTGGATTTCCCCTCGACCAATAGCAGCAATTTTGACGATTAGCATGACCGTTTAATATAAAGGTGGACTCATCAGAAAACAAAACACGTTCTAATTAGACCACATAGTTATGTAACATTGCCATCATTTGTTCACAAAAATACGTTCTCCTATCAAAATCGTCATTCATGAGCTCCTGAGTTGGTATCATTTTATAAGGATGCATTTATTTTTTTTTTAATGTTCGAATAATCGATGAATCACTAACATCGATGATTGTGGCTGCTTGTCGGCTAGAAGTATGTTGGTTTTCCTCAAACTCAAGTAAAATATCCAATTTGTTAACTGGCATTGGCTCAAGCTCGCGAAACTGCTTTTCTATTTTACTAATTCTCCCTTGGTATATAGGCGGCAAATTTGGATATTTTTCATGAAATAAGAGAGCAACTTCCATTTGTGTCCGTGTGTTATCTCCATAACCAATCCCTCCTGGCTTCCATTTCAGTACTTGTTTCTGGATCTGCCTGTCGCTCTCCTCCAAACATCAATCTCTCCTCTAGCTAACAGTGTCTTAGATGTTCTTTCTTTTATTGGCCAGACTTCGTAGCTATATATTATAATACTTTTCACCATGGTGTTGTATATTCCGTGTTTGTTCTCTTTGGAGATGTTCCATAAGATACCGTTCAGCATAGCAATTGTCTTCCTACCCTGCACCCCTCGTGGATGGCCTTATCTAGTGTCCCATTCTGCGATATCTTCACTCCCAGATACTTATATATTCATTACACTGTCTTGTGTGTTATCACATATATTTTGTTTTGTCAAGATTCACTTCTAGCCTCCACTTTTCGTATTCCTTAATCAGTTTGTGGGTCAGGTAATTAATTATGATCCTGACCTATCCCAATACTTGGTCATCCGCAAAATGTATTCCTGCATTTCTTCTTCCATTCCTTTAATGCGCGTTCGAGGTATATTTTAAACAATGTTGGAGACAGACAGCATCCCTGTTTTAATCCTTTTGTTAGTATGAACCCGTCTGTAGTAGAGTCTATCTTAATTTTTGTGAGCGACTGTTCATACAATGCCTTTGCCACTTTCATGAGCTCCACATTGATGTGAGTATTCGCAAGCACTTCCCATAGTTTCTTCCATGGGACACTCATGGGTCATAGGTCTTTTTTTAGATCATCAAAGAGTAGGTGAAGTTCTTAGTCATAGTCGATCTACCCACTCTAAATCCAGCTTGTTCTACTGCTGATAAAAAAAATCAGATTTTTTAATTGAGATAAACGATTAAGAATTTAATAAAGAAGGTCACCATGTGCAGTGCTAATATTTACACATCCTGCATATGTTTTTTTTTTTTTTAGGGAGATCTTGTGTAAACTGTTAGGGCCGGTAATGTATACACTACTGCGCATAGCATCAGTATTACTATTCGCATCGTCATCAGCACCTCTTATTACTGCTCGCGATAAAATAAATCTCGTTGTAATTTATGTGCGGTATACATACCACCGCATGCTATATTTACCACGTTGTGCATTATTAGCTTTACGCCAAATACGTACGTACTGAAATTGCAAAGTTCAGAATTGCGGCCATACATTTCCACGGATTTTATTCCACCACAGACCTATCAATACACTGGGCTACTTTTTATTACCTCTGCAAAATTAACGAGGGAAAACTGGAGAGTAGAAAGTTATTTGAGCTTGTGATTAGTTTTCTTCGAGATCCGGTAAGATAAATAAGATGAAAGAGAGGGAAAAAGTAATAAGTTATATTCAACATGTCGGCGTCGTAATGAAGTTAAATGTGAGCGCAGAACCTAATTTGAAATATCACCCGAGTTTTCCCTGGGCGTTACGGCGTACATCAAAAAGATTTCACATATTTTTCTCTAACACTTGCCCACACACCTCTTTGTGTGAGAAAATTCCATTGGGTTTCGTCACACTGTGTGTTTATTTCGCTTATTACGCCAGGTAATTAAATTTTGCTTCTTCCTGAAGGTTTTAAATGTCATTGTTACGTTCATTGTTTAATTTATTTTCCTTAGTGAATTCACGTCAGATAAATCGCCTCCTAATCCTCTTCAAGGATATTAACTTTGGTAGCTTCGTTACTGATGCTTGTATAATGGTATACGTGGTTCGAATTACTCTAATTAAAAAAAGTATATAATACAAAAAAATTGTACGATATTTTTAAAAGAAACGAAAAACTTTTGCTATATGAGACAATCCTGATTTTCTAACATCTAAAAAACAAATGTTGCAAAAAAGATATCACATCATTTGTTTACCAAGTCATTAACGAGAAAAATAAAAGTTCTACCTAATTGGTTTTGTTCCACAACTTTCCAGAAATTATGTTTCAGCAGAATAATCGTAAAGAAGAAATAATTACGTAACCCAATCTCAATGTACATACACAACTTTTAATTAAGAAAATTGATGCTAAAATAATTTTAGACAATGAATTTTTACCCAGATATTCATTACACAACCGACGAAATAATGGATTTACAAAACACGGTAAATTAATTGTTTTGTAGAAAAAAGAACAGTTTCAGAATGGCAGATGTTTACTAAATCCACTTTTTTACCGGCATTATAATCGGTTTTGCCACCGGTGTGAACTATGCAAACAACTTTATAAAAAAAAAACTGGTACTGTTCGATTGTACTTCATTTGTACCCATTTGTACCACTTTCAGTTTCGTTTGTACCTCAAAGGTCAAAAAAATAGAAAGGGTTAAAACAAATTTCAGCAAGCAAGTACAAGGTATTCAAAAACGGACAACGTCATTCGAAAGAGCATCGTTTGTACCCGTCTGTGCCTCATTTTACATCGTTGGTACTTCAACCATAGAAATACCTGAAAATAAGTAAGTCACAGAGACATATTTCGCTAATTTTTGAAATATCGCAAAACGGCCAATGCCATTCGAAAGAACATCGTTTGTACCCGTTTGTACCTCATTTTACATCGTTCATACTTCAACCAAACCGGAAGTATAAATACCTGAAAATAAGTAAGTCGCAGAGACATATTTCGCTAATTTTTGAAATATCGCAGAACGGCCAATGCCCTTCGAAAGAACATAGTTTATACCCGTTTCTACCTCATTTTACCTCGTTGGTACTTCAACCAAACCGGAAGTAGAAATAACTGAAAATAAGTAAATCGCAGAGACATATTTCGCTAATTTTTGAAATATCGCAAAACGACTAATGCCATTCGAAAGAACATCGTTTGTACCCGTTTGTGCCTCATTTTACATCGTTGGTACTTCAACCAAACCGGAAGTAGAAATACCTGAAAATAAGTAAGTCACAGAGACATATTTCGCTAATTTTTGAAATATCGCAAAACGACCAATGCCATTCGAAAGAACATCGTTTGTACCCGGTTGTGTCTCATTTTACATCGTTGGTACTTCAACCAAACCGGAAGTGGAAATACCTGAAAATAAGTAAGTCGCAGAGAGAAATTTCGCTAATGTTTGAGATATCGCAATGTCATTCGATTCAATTGTTGAATAATACAATAGTGGCATCACTACATTAAAAATGATTTATTTCTCGCATCTAAATTCTCATATAAATTACGGATTATTATTTTGGGGTTCAAACAAAAATGCCATTCGAAAGAACATCGTTTGTACCCGTTTGTGCCTCCTTTTACATCGTTGGTACTTCAACCAAACCGGAAGTGGAAATACCTGAAAATAAGTAAGTCGCAGAGAGAAATTTCGCTAATGTCATTCGATTCAATTGTTGAATAATACAGTAGTGGCATCACTACATTAAAAATGATTTATTTATCGCATCCAAATTCTCATATAAGTTACGAATTATTATTTTGGGGTTCAAACAAAAATTTACAAACAATTTTACTCATACAAAAGAAAGCAATACGAATAATAAAAGGGTTAACATCGAGGGATAGTTGTAGCAATTCTTTCGTTGAGTTGGAGGTTCCGACGGTCTACAATCTCTTCATATTGGAAGCTGCTGTATATATACATAAAAACTGCAAAATCTTGCAGACCAACGCAGTAACACATAATTATCCTACCCGAAACCCAGAATATATACGTTGTGAGGTGACAAAGACGAACAAATTCTATAATTCATACAATTGCGTAGCCGCGAACATATACAATGCTCTTCCTGCTGGGTTGAGGCGGAGCTCTCTCGTGCAGGTTAGGTCTTGCCTAATTTTTAAGGGACAAACGTTTCTATACAGTCCAGGAGCTTTTTGATGCGTGTGCAACCTCCGTTCATTCAGTATAGAGGATGTCTGGTTTAATATAAAATGGATATATATTGTCATGGAATGTGTACTTGATATTATTTAAGTATAAAGTTACTATTTTACTTAGTTATATTTTAAAACTAATTAGATATAACAAGAAAAGGATATATAATGTAGCAGCAGACAATCAGACGATGTCCAGGTGATGTAGGAAATCTCTGCATTTTGCAAGTCCTTTTCCTTCAGAATATTTCCTTCAGGAAGTAAAGACGATCAGCAGTGATATACCTACACATCGAAATTGAATATTAGAATTTGAATAGTATATTTTTACAGTAGATATTGACAGATCAAAGTTGGATCCAAGCGCAATTCAAATGAACAATTTTACTTTTTTTACAGTGTACTTATTTTATTTAAACTTAGTCTAATAATGTTTTCATGTGAATTGGCATTCCAATTGCATTGATATGTCAACAGAAAGACATGGAAAATTGCTGGAAATTCGGTTTCGTCACAATTTTATGTGAATAAATAATTGCCTACTTTTTGTACAGTAATAAATTTTAAGATTGTTAATTTTACATAGTAATAAGTGTTGAAAATTTTTAAATGTATTTTTCTCATGATCCAGAGACACCTACCTTTATTATATTTTAATTGTAAGGTAATTCCAGAATTTTGCAATAATTACAATAATTATTTATTTTAATTTCATTTAAACATTCGACAGTCCATTCGGTCACATGGGGCATTCTCATGTAGTAACCAAATTATATTCCCCTCACTTCGGTGAAATTAACGGACACTCTGAGACAGTTGTCCCCCTTGTCGAAGACAATTGCATTCAAGTCAGTTAAAATTTTTCAATTTGAAAGAATTCACCAGCCAACCTTCGTCAGAGGCAGACGTGTCTCAATGAAGTTCTCAAAAATGATTGTTATTTGTTAAACAAAGTTTATCACATTAATATTACCCAAATTACCTATTACCTTTGGGTAATTTTCTCCAACGACGAGTCTCCTGAGAGAGGTTTCGGTCCCCAGCCACCTCAGTGTTTAGAAGTACGATGTTCCAGGGCCCTTATCAGACACCCAACCATTCCTGACCACTTTGATGCGCGGTTAGCTCAGTCGGTAGAGCATGAGGCTCTTAATCTCAGGGACGTGGGTCCGTGCCTCACGTTGAGCGCCAATATTATTTGTAACGCTACAGAGTAGCATACAGGCCGGTATAAAAAAAAAATTTTAAGAAAAATGATACTTTAATTTGTATGTATAATGGCCAGTTTCCAAAATATCATACGCACAAGACTCTTGTACATCAATTATGATCAATTTTGTATCAGCGCTGAACGGTTTGCAGTAACTTAGGTAAAATTTGTATAAGTACTTTTCTGTGTTAATATCTGATATGTATTTACGGTACGAACCGATATCCAGTAATTTTACCATCAAGGTTGGCAATTCTGATTCACATGTCTCTTTAGCATAGAATAACGCAGATAGAACGTTCAGAAAACGCGGGAATTTTGAAAGTTAATTTAAACGTATTCACGTTCTCTAAAATGAGTTTAGATTGCAAAAAATGGAATTACTAGCAAAACGTAATTATTATTGGTAAGACTTCCGTAAGAGGACCGCTGATTTGGTGATTTATATGCATATTAACGGAAACAGCATGTGTTCCTGAGTGTAAAATAACCATTCATTTTTTGAGCAAATGGAAAGAAAGTATTAAAAACAGTGTTCGAAAAGTGCTATTTCGAGGTTATGTGCGAGGCGTTTTTGACGGATTTAACATAAGTAGTACCATAGAGTGGTACTGATATGGAAGGAAAAGTTACTAAAAGTGCCCAAATTTTAGATAAAACAGGCGCCAAATACAAACTTATTTGTTAAGTTGATGGGAATCAATTGTAAATTAAAGTAATAACTAAGCAGTGGTTCGATACAATAGCCTGAAATTTGTTTGTTTTAAAGTATTTGTTCATTTTTAACACTACAATTGTAAGAATTGTTATAAGTTGTCACATTCCTCATTATCGGTTTCTTATAATTGGTTGGTGTATCGGATAGAAATAAACTCATATTTCATATAGATGATTCGTAGGAAGTTTACATATAAACTGTATTGTATAGTTGAAGTTATAATTATAACAGAATTATTTCATATAAAAGCAATTTGTTTGATAACATCGTAAGTAAAGCATTAATAAAAACATGAATGACTTGTTTAAATAAATGAATTTGTCAATGTAAATAAGGTGTGGAGTTCTTTCTTAGTGCCTCTAAAACAATAATATATGCAAAATAACTAGGTATCCCATATTTTAATTTAATATATAGACTAATTTTGCTTTGTTTCACATTTAAAACCGAATTATAAAAAGACGACATAGAAACAACAAATTGCTTTATTCAACTTTATTAAATAAAATCTTTAAGTCACATTAATGTAATGATTTTTTTTTATCTTAAACATATAATTTGAATTACACTATACATATCATAAAAAGTCTTTGTTATTGGTCACATTACCTATATTTATTTTTATGTATTTTAAGATCCCATGATATAACTGGTGTTATATCATCGTAGTACTCCGAATCGTTTTCTATGAGCCTAAGTATCCAGTGATTTTTGTCGTGACTCTGACGATCACAGTTTCGCTTCTTTTAGCAAAAGCTCCACTTGAATATCGTAATTACAATTGCATACAATTTCTATTCCAATTCAATTTTCCCGTAACAGGAGATTTCCCATTTCCTACTCGAAGGTTTCTTTCCTTGCAATAATATGTGTACATTGAAACTTGAGTAGACACTGCAATGGGATCATTAAATCAAATATGGACTATCTTTTGTGTACGCTTACCCAAGTAGTGCCATCGATGCATTTCATCATGCTCTTCTCCATCAACATTTCCTGGACGGATGTTGTAATAGTCAGAATTAGGTCTTCACGTTAAAAGATAGCAGAAACCTATTTCATTTATTTTTTATTTCGGCGGCACTAACAGCCAAAACGTCTCTACAAGTAGGTCTGCGCACCATAAAGAAGAGGAGGATTTAGAGAAAAATTAATTGCAATGGCTAAACTGACAACTTCAGTCACAATTCAATCCATATTCAATCTAGTTCGTTTGAACTTTGCGCCTGTTTTGTCTAAATTTTAGTAACTTTTCTTTCCACGCCATTATTACCACACGTTATACTGTCAAAAACGCTTCGCACATAACCTCGAAATAGCACTTTTCGAACACTGTTTTTAATATTTTCTTTCCATTTGCTCAAAAAATGAATAGTTATTTTACACTCAGGAACATATGCTGTTTTCGTTAATATGCATATAAATCACCAAATCAGCGGTCCTCTTACGGAAGTATAGCCTTGTTATTAATTAAGCGAACTCACGTAACTTACCTGAGATAATAATATCTTCATATTTATGTTATTTTACAAAGGTTCGAAGTTTGTTATTAAATAAAACCACTTTTATTCATACTGAAATGTTTTCTCTATCATACAAAATTGATCATAATTGATGTACAAGAGTCTCGTGCGCATGATATTTTGGAAACTGGCCATTATACATACAAATTAAAGTATCATTTTTTTTTAAATTTATTTTTTTTATACCGGGATTACAATATATAGATTTGGTTGTTTTTTGTTGTTGTATATTTGTATCATTTGTATTTATGTTTAAAGTCCTATACCACTGCACTGAGAGAACAAAATGTGTTAAGTTAACAAAAAAATTGTCTATCCAACAAAAACATTTGGTTAAATATAGTCAAAAAAATTTTTTGTCAAGGTTAACAAAATGTGATTTGTTACTATAATTGTGTAGATTAGACAATATTTTTAGCATTGTCTTAACAATCAAAGGTAATTTTGATCTGAATCTTTGAAATTGTTCGGGCAACAAGTGCCTTGGGTTAAACAAACAGTATTTTATGTTAAGTTACAAATAATGCTATGCATTTACATTAACAAAGTGAATTTGTTAAAGTAAATATTTATGTTTCAAATAGCTAGTGTAAAGTTTCCTTCAACAATTATGACTTGGTCAATATAAACAAATATTTTTAATTCAATGAAACGAAATATTTTATTGTCTTCGTGTTAACAAAATGGTGTGTTGTTGGGCTAACAAAATATTATCAATCATTTTTTGCAGTTGTTGTAACCTTTTATTTTGCTCGATTTGATTAAAAAAGTTGTTGATATAACAATATTTTTTCAACAAAATGGTTTTTGTTAATTTAATGCATTTTGTTCTCTCAGTGTGGTACGGGAAAATATACCTATCTATCTATCTATCTTTGTATAAAAAGCTTTTGGACCATATACTACTATGATTGTTATAATGCTTTATAAGTGTATTAAAAATATTAGTTACAAAAATACACAATCAGCTTTGAATTCAAACGAAATGACCGGCATTAACCACAAATAAAACGCATGTAACACATGAATCACCTATATACACTGCTACTTTAATAATTAAAATGCTGCTAAACGAAGTATTACGTCAACCCTGCATTCTATAAATAGTTAATAAAAGCTTAAATTAAATACGCCACGAATGCATTTCTATATTGCAATCTATTCCGGAATTACTTTCTGATCAATCCTAGGCATTCGCCGGAAACGAAAAGCGCAAGGACGAGAATAAGTTCGACGTAAACGAAACAGCTTACAGCCCATAACGCCGGCGACATGCGAAGAAAACTTTCGAAACTTGTATGAATTCCCAACGAGGCACGAATCAATTAATGGCATGCAATAGCTGAGGTTTGTAAACGTGGGATCGTGTGAGCTTGTGATTATTATTACGTTCAAGGGCGAATAAAACGTTCCTTGATGTAAAATTCACTCTCTAAATATGGAGAGAAAAAAGAATAATTTCCTTTCGCAACGTATTTCACTCGAACTCAACGAGATAGCACACTATATTTTCAGCTATATTAAAATCCTATTAGATTAGATTACATGCTTTTGTTCGTAAGTCGTTCTTTCGAATTTTCTTTACACCCACAATTTAATCTTTTCTTTAATGCATAATATAATGGTTTTTAAGTAGAAGCAAAAAGCTTTTTTATTTCAAATTAAAATACCATCACCCTTGTAATGAAAGAATTTTCTAAATGGGTTTCCAGACATGACTTCATAAGATTACACTCACATATTTTTATCTGAAAACAAAAGTGAACAAGAATATATGGCTGTCAGCTCGGTAAGGCACGTTGTAACACCATAAATAAAGCGACATGGATGAAGATAAAACGGGTCAAGTAGATTAAGGAGCAAAATATTAAGGCGTAAGTTGATTATGTTTCAAAATGAAATTTGTTAAAATATTGCTGCGACACAAATGCCTACGATATAAAAGGAATGAGAACAAATCCCTTTGACCCAAATAACATTCCATTTTTCCCTTACCCGTTTCTGGTTTACATCTTCTTATACTAAATAAACGGTTAAGTATGCTGTAGTAACTTGCAATTAATTTAAGCATGAAGAATGCTGCTGCTACTGTTAATGACAATGTAGGTTTGTAATTACAAGTAGGCTTTTTCCTAATGATCTCTTCCGTAAAGTAGGCATTTCATCCCTTATTAAGACGTCTTTTACAGTTCTCTTTGAATGTTGAAATTTTGTGGAACGTACATCTTTAATAGAAAATTATACATATATTATAACCACAATATAAAAAAAGTTAATGATGATTAACAATTTAATTTATCAAATTTAAATTTTATTTATTTAGACCAACAATAATATTAAACTAATTATTACTTATCTCGTTATCAGATATGTTCTTTAGTTATTTATCTTTTTCTTACATAATTGTAATAAATAAACATAATTGGTAAGAGATTCATTAGATTGAGAAGATTACCTTCCTGTGGAAGACTAGTTACAATTTTTAATAGTAAATATCTCCAATTGATCATGATTTGCATTTTGTAAGGAATTTTTTTTATGGAACAGGTATATTTAATACTAACAATTAGTGCTGCTGGCATCTTGATATCTCAGTCATTGAAATATTTTTCGAATAAATTCTGTTAGATTTTTCTAACAGAATTCTACAGTGAATTCACGCACAAAAAAATAACATCTTTGCAGGAGAGGCATCGATTGTGAGATGAGCCATTCAATCATTCAGGAAATCTGTTTTTATAGAATAAAACAGATGTATTTTTGCTATTTAATCTGGCTTAATATAGATATTTGCATGGTTAATCAATAGAACAATATTTACTACATACATTACAACTACAGTTACTACATACTATATACTGATTGGTTACTAATTTCAAAATTCACTAACACTGTAGAAACAAACTCAGTTAGATGGTGTTAAATTTCCATAGAAGTTGAGTTTCTTTTAACTCCAAAGTCAACTCCTTATAAATTTTAACACAGCTATAAAACTGTAATTTCGTAAAAAAAAAACAGAAGATTCTGAATAGAAATACCTAAAGAGTGACCATTTCGCAGATTAAAAGCTGTACAATAGTCAAAATTTGTGGTGAATTTTGATACATGTAATTAGAATACAGCACATTCATACGGATACATTACAAACAATGTGAGTATTTTGTGCTTAATAAAGTGAGGCTTACAGAAATCGCGTTTGTTTTTCGTAATGCACCGTATTGCGTCTATAATGTACAATGATTGCCTTAATTAATGTCTTTCCTTATAACAAATATCAAAACTACGGGGTCCCTGGATGTCATAGACAATTCGGTTTCTATTTGCGTAGGTATAAATCTTATTTATACCTACGCAATAATAATAATAATTATAATGATAACCGAATGGCCAATTTCAGATTTAGTTTTGTGACGGTGAATGAGGTAGATGTACTCAGGGCTATCAATTCAATTAAAAGTAGTGCCGTGGACAAGGATGGTCTAAATATGCAACTCATTAAATTAGTTTGTCCTCATATAACCCCTTATTTAACACATATCATTAATTTTTGTATCACCGAAGGTGTTTTTCCGGTATCATGGCAACGGGCTATTGTTAAGCCATTGCCTAAAATCCGTAATCCTTTTACGTTTTCCGATCTTAGACCAATCAGTTTATTACCAATTTTGTCAAAGATCACTGAAAAGATATTAAATGAACAATTACAGGAATTTGTTTATAAAAATAATATTATACCTGAGACCCAATCAGATTTTCGATATGGGTTTAGTTGTACAACTGCATTACTCACAATTATAGATGATATCATTTCGGAATTGGATAAGGGAAAAGCCACTATTCTGTGTCTCTTAGATTTTTCCAAAGATTTTGACACAATTAATCACAGCTTGCTTGCATCTATTTTGCACTATGTGGGATTGGAGGATCTTGCTATACAGCTGTTAATGTCATACCTTGCGAACAGAGTCCAAGTTGTTGTAGTCAATGACAACTCATCTGAATTTCAACATGTAACATCCGGTGTTCCACAAGGGTCCGTTTTAGGACCGCTTCTGTTTACTGTTTATACCAGTTACTTTAAAAATAATATAAAATTTTGTAAGTCCCACTTTTATGCAGATGACACGCAGCTTTATTGTTCCTTT
The DNA here is from genome assembly GCA_004143645.1 of Protaetia brevitarsis. Taxonomy (NCBI): domain Eukaryota; kingdom Metazoa; phylum Arthropoda; class Insecta; order Coleoptera; family Scarabaeidae; genus Protaetia; species Protaetia brevitarsis. The sequence goes on from RXPK01000642.1 coordinate 95,145, forward strand.
ACACCCACGAATGTTCACACAGCTTGTGCGAATATTAATCAAGATCTGAAATGTCTTGTTGACTCGGCACAGCGACATTCTCTTACAACAAATCCTACTAAATCGGAAATAATATTATTCGCACCAGCAAATTAAAAAGCCAAGTTACTATCAGATATTAATATAAGTGTTAACAATGTTCAACTAACTTGCAAAAATTCGGTGAAGAGTTTGGGACTGATAATAGACGAGGAATTAAAGGTCAATGAATCTCAAAAAGCCTACAACAGTCTCAGATTAATTTATGGCAGCAGAATGTTTTTAACTCAAAAAATGAAGAAAATGCTTTGTGAAACGTTAGTTTTGTCTCATTTTAATTATTGTGATGTAGTTTATTCTCCGTTCTTAAGCTCAATCACCATGCAAAAAATACAGAAAGTTCAAAACTCCTGCTTACGTTTAATCTATGGTATTCGTCGACGGGATCACATTAGTCACAAGTTAAGGGATGTCAGGTGGTTAAATATGAAAAATCGTCGCATACTTCATGCTGCTTGTCTGTTTTATAAAATTATACACTCGGAAAAGCCACCCTATCTTTATAATAAAATAATTTTTAGGACTGATGTTCATACGTTGAACATCAGATTTAAAGGAACTTTAACACCGCCGGCCCATGCACACCAATTCCAATACTCCACGATTTGTTAAAGGTAGTGGTTCGTGTTACATGTTTAAGAAGCGATACTTTAATCACCTATTTGCTTTTCAGTCTGGTCTATGTTAGTTTGGTGGCTGCGCGCTCACTGTATAGCTCTTTATATTTCTAATTATGTATTTATTTAGATTTAAATTGTACATCGTCTCGTGTGCTTGAAATATGTTTTGTTTTTTTTTGGTTATGTAGGGTTAAATTGAAAAACAGATTCGTCTGAATTTCGCCCTGTTTCCTTGTTAAGTTATGCTCCATATATGTAAGTACGTTGTTGTGTTGAGGAAATAAAGACATTTTTTTATTTATTATTATTATTATTATTTAAAGAGCACATATACACTGAGAGAAATATCCTTTTCATTTAAAAGGAATTGCATTAAATCAAAAGTGTTTGCGGTTTCTATATGGCCAGCATGATTTGGTGTGTTCTTGAAAAGGAATATAATTTTAAATTCACGCATTTCTTCGAAAATAATATATTTTTCGTTAAAACAGTTTATTCTTTTAAGTGAGAGATACTGATAGCTGATTCAATTCCTCCTTATTTTGAACTTGAAACAAGGGGAGGATGGACAATCGTGATGAACTGAAAGCGAATAAAACAATAACAGTATCTATCCTAATAGCTATAATTTAATACCAATTCAGACTACTAGAGAGCATGAAATATTTGTTTATAAATACATACTACCCTACTATCTAAATATTTGCCGTAACTTTTTCAATTCTTTGGCAGCATTACTAAAAAAATCCCACCCCTAATATCTGCCTGTTTCGGTTGCGGCCAATTTAACTCCTTAGCTAATGCCCTAGCTTCCACACGCGAGCGCCACTCATCAGTAAGTGAGCATTCAAATAAAACATGCCCCGCTGTATCTACCCGACCACATTCACAATGCGATCATTAACCCTACCAATTCTATATAAATATGATTTACAATAATTGTCACGGTAATTATTACCGTGACCCGTTATTAACTCTACCACCTGATACGACAAACTAACCCTCATTGTTATATTTACACGTATTTTTTATAGTATTTCTTAATTATCATATTTTACATAATTAAGATCGTATAAAGTTTCTTCTAGTACAAGAAAGTGGCATATAACATTGCTGTAAATTTAAACACACACGAAAAACGGAGAGAGTCCAGTTCCTAATACATTTCTAGTGTTTCTTTCTTTCTATTTCTCAAAAAAAAAAATATCATGAAAATTTGTAGCGAAAATGGAAAAATTATTTATAAAAACCAAATTTGTTTTAGTTTCGCCAAAATTATCAATTTTTTAAGAAACTAGATTCAAGAACATTTTTTACTAAACTTTCCAAGCTAAAGCGTCCGGAATGGCCATGGAGTAGTGCTTTGACAATGTTTTACTTAATTGTTTTTTCTTGAATTAATTATTAAAAATAAAGAGTGTTAATTTAAACCACTTCCTACGATCAATAATAACAAAAAGTTAGTAATGGTAAGCACTTACTTTGTATAAACCTGAGAGAGTATTTCATTTATTACTTTGACAAACAAATAATGCTTAATAGCTTAATGGTAAAGAAAAGATTTAGGATTACATAAAAAGACATTTAATTGGTTCCTTCATGCTTCCAAATATACACAAACATGAAAGCAGTCCAATTTGTGTATGTCACTGTAAAGGAAGCAATTAGACGTTCTATTCCTCGATAATTTCCTTACTACACCAAATATTGTTCGCCAAGTATTTCGAAGAATAAATATTTTATTATTTCATTATAAAAGTCAAAACATTCATAAGTCAACCGCTAGAAAACAGCACGTAAAAAATCCGCATGAAATACAATTGAATAAGCAAGTTTCATTAAGCTAATTGATTTTTTACCCATAGAATGCTATTTACCCGTCTCAAAAAATTTCAAAAAAAAACTAAATATCATGAGAATTTGTAGCAGAGATGGAAAAAGTATCTATAAAAACCAAATTTGTTTTAGTTTCTGCAAAATTATCAAATTTTTAAGAAACTAGATTTAAGAACCTTTTTTTACTAAACTTTCGAAGCTAAAACGTTTGGAATGGCCATGGAGTAGCGCTTTGACAATTTTCATTTTTTTACTTAATTGTTCTTTTTTTTCTTGAACTAATTATTAAAAATATCGTGTTAATTTAAACCACTTCCTACGATCAATGAAAACAAAAAGTTAATAATGGTAAGCACTTACTTTGAATAAACATGTAAAAGTATTTCATTTATTTCTTTGACAAACAAATAATGCTTAATAGCTTAATCGTAAAGAAAGGATTTACGATTACATAAAATCATATTTAATTGGTTCCTTCATGCTTCCAAATATACACAAACACGAAAGCAGTTCAATTTGTGTATGTCATAGTAAGGAAAGCAATTAGACGTTCTATTCCTCGATAATGTCGTTACTACACCAAATATTGATCGCAAGTATTTCGAAGAATAAATATTTTATTATTTGATTATAAAAGTGACATTCATAAGTCAACCGCTAGAAAACTACACGCAAAAAATCCGCACGAAATACAATTGCATAAGCAAGTTTCATTAAGCTAATTGATTTTTTTACCCATAGAACGCTACCCGTCTTAACTTGTTGATTTATCTGAATTTTTTGCCTAAGAAATTACCATCAATTAAAACCCTCTCCCTAACATAACCCTCATCAAAGTTCCCTCTTAATTTGGACTTGTTTTCGTCTCCTACACGCACAATCTTCCCCACACTGACGAGCTTAGATTAACTGTTTATCAAGGAGAAAGAAAGTCTTGGTAGAATCGATGAAATTTATGTGGATTCGACTTGGCGAAGATACCGCCCAATTCTCCTTGCAATATTAATGCATCATTTGGCATGGGAGTTACAAAAGAATGCGGGCAGTGTAGATGGCGTTACGGGCATTGGGCGAAAGTTTACGACAGTTTGCGTTTGGGATAACGTTCAAGACGGGTCGGAAAAAAATTATCTTCTGTATAATTTAGTTGTTCCCTGCGCAAAATATTTGACTTTTACAGCAATGATGCGACAAATTTGGAACTATAAGGTTTGACCTAAAAAGGAAAATTTGATGAACATCTGAATCTATGAATCGTGAAAAAAAATTGCTGGGATAAAGATGTACAGGACATGTGTATCTCATTATACTACAATTTACAAATATTACTAAAACTGCATAAAAAAATATTTGGATAATATTTATTGCCTTTACAACCGGCATTCAAATAAAATTTCCATGCTGTGAATATTTGACCTTCCAAAGAAAAAAATAATGACAATTTCCAATTACCCTCATTTCTACCTATATGTAGAGGGAGAGTAGTCTCCAACAGGTGTCTCACGTCTATTTTGCCACGCATTTACTTGTTATAGAGGTAAACATTTGCATTCAATGGAATTGAGACGACATTGTACACAAGATTCCACCATGATAATCTCGTAAGAACCCTCCTACAAATAATAATGTATAAAGAGAGGAAAAACGTCACAATCCCTCAATACACTGGCACGAGACTACACGGTGTCTGTGATTTGGGTGCCGAGACATGAAGATATAAAAGGCGACAAACTAGCCAAGGAAGGCTCTAAATCTAAAAGACAACTCATAGGTCCAGAGGCCGTATGTGGGATTACCAAGGACTCTGCTACAAGGGAGATTTGAGCCTGCGTTAGATGCAAGAAAGTACAAAAAATGGAATTGATTTGTCGAAGCTGATAACCTTCAGACGCAGCAAAAGCATTAACCTTTTGTTGGTAACTGGACACTGTCCTCTGAGAAAGCATCTATACAACACAGGCCGTGTAAGCGAACCGTGGTGTAGAAGATGCAAACTACAGGAGGAAACGAGTTTACATGTAATCTGCACATGTGAGAAACTAAAGGTACTCAGGCAGAAACATTTCGGGAAGGATCTATTGGAGCCCTCGAGGGTTATCAAATTTCCACTGGGCAGTATACTGGTCTTTATAGAGAACACCAAGCTGCTCGAGTGGATGTAAAAGATTTAATAGGGACGGTACAATACAAGCACCTAGCGCCTGGACTATAGGTGTTCAAGCGTCTGGACTATAGGTGTCCATCCTAACTTTGAAAGAAAAACGTCCTTATATTCACCAAAATTTTTTTTCAATATACTTAAGACAACATGTTTCGCACAAATGCCATCTTCAGGTATTCTACAAGTCAAGAAAAAGATACATTGAAATAAAATGTAATGATAACATATAGATCTTACTATTATATAGGATGAAACACCCATCCACCTCCTCTCAAACTGCGTAGCACTGTGCAACCCGAGGGCATTGTACCTGGGAGCATGTGAAATCGAAGAGGGAGACTTACCTAGACTGGGGCCCTCTGACATCCTACACTTTTTAAAAGGAATAGGATTGGAAGGCCAACTGTAAAGCAGCAAGAATGGGGGACACAATAGATCCTTTAGGTCGCAGTGTAACACCACCCTTCATCCACATACATACATACTATTATATAATAGTTTTTTAAATTTTGAAAATTATAAGTAAATGTTTATATATTGAGTAATACAGTATAATTTAAAATGTGTGATAATAATTAATTAGGTTGATCAAGAATACCTATAAGACGTCATGATACGAAATCTAAAAATTTAAAAGTCAAAAATGGAAATTGGAATGTAATTTGACAAAATCACTCTTTTCTAAATTTTAAAATTGACAAAATCATGTTACGCGAGTATCACTTCTAGATTTTAATTTGGTTGAATAACTTGAAGAAAATAGAAAATATGTAATTTATCACATATATATGTAATTTATTTTCACAAAAAGCGAAGTCCGCCGCGCGAGGGTTTATTTGTAGCGTTATCTAGAGTCCTGGGGGTATTGCTAGATGAGAACTTAACTGTCGAGTCACATATTGAGTATGTAATGAAAAAATTAAATTCAACATATTACGCAATTATGCAGTTAAAATCGAGTCTTAGCATGAAAAATTTACTTAGCGTATACGATGCCCTAGCTTACTCAATTATGTCACATAATATAATAATATGAGGTCAATCTGTTAGTTGGAATAGAATATTTGTGGCTCAGAAGCGCATCATACGCCTTATATTTAATGCCAAACACCGGGATAGCTGCCAACCTATATTTAAACAAAATAAAATTCTGACTTACCCATCAATATATATTTACCGATGTGCTTTATTTGCTAAAGCGAACTTAGATACATTTAATAAATTCTTACCAAAACATGGGTATTCTACTTCATTCATTCAAGTTAGGGTGGGCACTTGATGTCCGGGCACTTGAGCTTGGTGCTCATTGTACCATCCCTATTGATTCTCTTGTTTCCACTCGAGCAGCTTGGTGTTCTCTATAAAGCCCAGTATCCTGCCCAGTGGAAACTTGAGGACCTTCGAGGGCTCCAATAGATCTCTCCCGAAATATTTCTGCCTGAGTACCTTCAGTTCCTCACATGTGCAGATTACATGTAAACTTGTTTCCTCCTGTAGTTCGCATCTTCTACACCACGGTTCGCTTACACGGCCTGTGTTGTATAGATGCTTTTTCAGAGGACAGTATCCAGTTACCAACCCAGTAATGGTTTTAACTTCTTTCTTACTGCGCTTGAGTAGGTTATCAGAGAAACTACCATCCCCATCCCCTATCAGCGTTTTGGTATTTTGGTATGGAGTTGACCTTCAGTCGACCTCCATTTCTCTACCGGTGTGAAGTTAGCAATAGATTTCAGCAATAGATTTTTTTTTCGGTCAAATTAATTCTAAATGTAATACAATAGCGTTCTATGAATAAAATCACTTCACACAGCATTGCAAAGAGTGGAACACGCAATATTTTTGCAAAATAACGATGTTTCTAACATTCCGAATTATCCCATCTAAATGCATGTGTCACTGTATACTTTATTTATTTTGGCATCGTTCGTCAACTTTAATTTCAAATTTTATCTGCCAGACGTGTTAAGGGGTATCCAACGATGATTTTAAAAAAATATAAAAATGACAATATTTTTCTAACAAATTTTATAAACAATTAAAGTAGATCGACTCGTCCAAATGCACGCGCTGCGGTACACTTTATTTATTTTGACATCGTTCGTAGTTATTTTGACGTTGACGAACGATGTCAAAATAAATAAAGTGTACGGCAGCGCGTGCATTTGGACGAGTCGATCAACTTTAATTGTTTATAAAATTTGTTAGAAAAATATTGTCATTTTTATATTTTTTTAAAATCATCGTTGGATACCCCTTAACACGTCTGGCAGATAAAATTTGAAATTAAAGTTGACGAACGATGTCAAAATAAATAAAGTGTGCGGCAGCGCGTGCATTTGGACGAGTCGATCTGCTTTAATTATTTATAAAATTTGTTAGAAAAATATTGTCATTTTTATATTTTTTTGAAATCATCGTTGGATACCCCTTAACACGTCTGGCAGATAAAATTTGAAATTAAAGTTGACGAACGATGTCAAAATAAATAAAGTGTACGGCAGCGCGTGCATTTGGACGAGTCGATCAACTTTAATTGTTTATAAAATTTGTTAGAAAAATATTGTCATTTTTATATTTTTTTAAAATCATCGTTGGATACCCCTTAACACGTCTGGCAGATAAAATTTGAAATTAAAGTTGACGAACGATGCCAAAAGAAATAAAGTATACGGTGACACATGCATTTAGATGGGATAATTCGGAATGTTAGAAACATCGTTATTTTGCAAAAATATTGTGTGTTCCACTCTTTGCAATGCTGTGTGAAGTGATTTTATTCATAGAACGCTATTGTATTACATTTGGAATTAATTTGACCGAAAAAAAATCTATTGCTAAAATCTATTGCTAACTTCACACGGTCATTTCTCTGTACTTTCTTTATCTAACCAGGTCCAGATCTCCCTTATTGCGGAATCCTTAGTAATCCCACATACGGACCCATAAAGTGTCTCTTAGAGCCCTCCTTGGCTATGGGTAATCTACTAGGGGTTATAATTCATGGTCAATCCCGCATCACAGTACGGCGCTGCTTCGTACGTCTCCTGAGTTTGCATGTATGACAATTCACAACCAACTTCCAGAAAAAATAAGAAACATTGATTCAATTAAAGTATTCAAAACGCATCTCAAGAAATATCTTAGCGAGAACTGCTCCTACAATTTTAATGAGTTTTTATCTTCTTGATTACCTTTTATTTTATTTTTGTTTTATTGTTTCTCTGTTTTTATTGAACTTATTGTGTTTTGTAGTTTTATGACGCATTCAATCCAATTGTATATTGGCTATGAATAAAGATTATTATTATTATTATTATTATTATTATCTAAAGAGTATTTTAAAAAAATTCCGATTTTTATTTCCTTTGATAGCTCTAACTTTCGATATTAAACGAGTTTTTGTAGATTCATAACCTATTTTTTAAATTTGCTGCCATACTAGCGCAGGAAAATATATTTTTAAGTTTTTAACATGCTATACTTGTTCCCAAAAAAGTTCTTTTTCATACTTTAGTGATAAGAATGTTGTAACATTCATCTGTCACTCTGTTTGGTATATTTCTTACTATGTTATTATTATTGAATCGACGATCTGCTTGAGGATTTTGGCAGAGATTTTATATATTCACCCTGTCGTTTTTTCAAATTTAAATTAAATGTTATCGCCAGAATTCCAACTTATTGAGGCGTCTAAAATACATTTTAGAGTTACTCCTTTCACATTTATTCACAAAATAGCAGTAAGAAATTGTAATGTAATAGAGCAGACGCGGCTAGTGATAGTATATTTGACGGCTAATATAAAATAAATAATTCGCAATGATAAATAAAAACAAATAAACAAAAGGACTGCAAAAGGAAAAACGGTTTTATTAAATTCGCAAAAGAAAAATTGTCTTTAATTTTCTGCTTTTTCAAACTTCAAAACCTGTCTTATATATAAACAATAATATCTAAGAACCAAACTGAGCAAAACTATTTAATACAATAAATTTTATGCTACTTAAATCAATAATAACAAACTAGTTAATAAACCGAAATAAGCAATTTCTGAAAAGATTATGTTGAATACTTAACAAAATGACTCATCAAGCATGATTTAAATGTTTACAATTCATTAACGATCTTTTTTTTAAAATATCCGTTTTAATAATTTGCGCATAACTCTTTCTTCTACATAAAAATTGTATACCTTCCGGTTATTCTGAAAAAGTAGCTCGCGTGTACTTTTTTAAACTCTTTCGGTATCTTTTTGTAAAGGATTTCCACTGTGCGAGGGCCGCTTTGTTGACTACTTTCTTTATATACTCAAGTTATTTTGAGATTGAAAACTCGGATAATAAGAAACATTTCCGTCACCTTAATTGAGCATTTTCTTGTAAAAAAAAAATGCTAAACGAATGTGTGGGTATATCCCTAGAAGTAAATCCAGCTCTTTTCATAAATTCTTATGTCTTTGGTGTTCCAGTGACAGAAGAGATTAGATAAGAAGGATCACCTTCTGTCTGCGCCTTTGATGTGTCGTGCAAAAAGTGACCGCTAGCCCTATACATCATTAGTTTAGCTTTAGATCTGTCTCAGCTTTCTTTTTCTCAATTCACATCAATTATAAAGCATATGTTAGAGAGAGAAGTACAATCTTGTCTCAAAATTGTGGCCGCAATAGACATGCACATCTTTAGTGGAATTTTAATAAGAAAGCATTACCATTATCATTAAACGACAAAACAGCACAAAACAAATTAAATAAGAATAAATTGGAGCAAAACCGCGTTAGAATTATTCCAGAATTAATGTTTTAACCACGACCTGCTTGATGACTTCGACAATTTGCTTTATACAGCCCGTTGAATCATGAGTAGCGCATGTTCACCGCTGGTGCATTTGGCTTTTCAGTAAAAAGTGCTTTTACTGTGGTTAGTAAGATTGTAACAGATAATTTCAATTTAAATTTGAATAAATGTCATATTGACAAGCATTGAAGTTACTACGCACCAAAATTATTCTATTGGCTTTGTTAAAAACTGAACTATAGGTTTCAGTTGTTTAATAATCAATAGCAAGGGAAATCGTTAGTAAAGTTACATATTTAGCTATTTGGTTACCTAGTTTTGTACTATTTAGTTTTGATATAAACCAGGTTCAGTGCTGGCCATTACTATTATGTTGACGTGTCAGGAAAATAGTTCTCATGTTCTTAAATGTCATACAAATGTCGTTGCTCACCGGAATTTGGTGTAACATTCAATTCATTGTAAATATGAGTGATGCGACAGGCCGTATAAAGGAACCTGTCAATGTCGTCAAGCAGGCCGTAGTTTCGACTATCTTCAATGACCTCAAAATTAGCGTCAGAATGATGACTGCAGTAGCGCCCTCTTCGCAAACTGACATAATTAAAAAACATTTGCCTCGGCTGGAAATTGAACCCGCACAAGCGGAGCGAAAGCATAGACAAGGATAGAACATTTAGATAGCGGAAAGACGAGTGCGCATCCAAAATTTTTACATCATTTCGATGCCGCCACTTTGATACACGTGTGGTGAACAACCTGCAAATATTCGGCAATTCATGATCGCACTGTATTAGACAAGCTACATATGTATATGCAATGTAATGGCATCGAGGTTATGTGCCAGCAGGAGTTTTTTTTTTAATTTAACCACTTTAAGTTATAAAATAGATAAATATTGGTTACTTCAATATGGTTAGTTTCCCGGTTTATTCTTGGTTTATATATATTTTTATAGTTTATTGCACACATACATTCTTTAAAAGTAATCAAAAAGGTTGAAAAATGGTTCTAAATATTGGAATTTCTACTGGAAGGTACGTTATTTTGTGATATAGACGCAGTTATTTATTTTCCTGATATTTCCAGATAGTAGATTGACGTGATCCGGAATATAAAATGACCAAGAGATTAATTTTACCAGAGAGTAAATAATTTTTCATCGGTCACACACATCTATTAGACCATTCGTGTGGACTTCTAAATGGAGAAAAAATCTAGAATGTTATTGGTCTGCAGGATATTGAATGGACGAAAACATTGTTTATGTGTTTATAACATTTTCAACCTACCGATATAATAATGAAAGGAGGAAAAGATTTTCTTATAGTATCATCATTGAATTTAAAGTCATATAAGGTGCAATCAAATGTTTTCAAAGCAACAAAAACTTAATAAAAACATGTACTGTGTATAAAAACATAATTATATCCTTTTGCTGATGTATCCAAATTTTGATCGTTGATTCTTAGTACTTCGTTATTTGATACCAATATTCTCTAAAGTAATCGCTAATTATTTTCAAAATTGTACTTCTTAGTGACTTAAGTAAATATATTAAAAATTTATAATGTATATGTATCTAAAAACATATAATATGAAATGAAATCTCTGTGTTACCACTGTAATGAATATTCCCTATATTTCTTACTACGTATTATATAAATATTGTGGGAGATAACATCTTCAATTTGTAAGGCTTTGGTAAAATTATACGTATGCATCAGACAGTGAATAATATATGAAATGTTACTTAATCATAATCGTCAATAAAATTTATTTAAGGTTGCTTCTGATATATTTTTTTTAAGTCCAAATTTTATAGTTTAGCTGTATTATTATTAAGCTAACATAACAAAGTATCACTACGATGTAAATTAAGTGAAATATTTATATAATAGGATTAGGATTTAATTAATAATTGAATATTTCATGTTTCTATTTTCTATATTAAACTAAAACCAATATTTTTCAATGCATAGTGATGCATAGGTTCAGTCCATTGTTATATGACTGCTTAATACGTTCATTTATGCAGTAGAATGTCCACGGTAGTAAATACAAAATGTTCATCCAATTACATAACATAAAAAAGCTTCGTTTAAATATTAAATGTTCGTAATCAATTTCCTATAATACAATTTAAACATAAACACCTATTTTAAATTATCAAAATAAACACAAATAACTAACGTATAAAAAAAGTAACAGCTCTAAGTGCGGCTCTGGCAATAGTACGGTCCTGACATGCATCAAAATGGCTGTTTCGAAGTTGATGTACGCTCGCGCAGATTGATTCGTTATGTAATGTTTTATCCTTGTCTATGAGCGAAAGACATGCATGCACACCGTTCAACCAGGAAAGAGACAAAAACAAAGTGTTCTAACGCCACTTTTAATTGACAAAGAAGGCGCTACTGCAACCATTGTTCTAAAGTTTTGGCCTTATGGATTTTGACCGTTACTAAATATAACTAACAGTAAGAATAATCATAAGCATAGTATATAGAATCACTCTAATTCTAACGCGTTTTTAATTCAATTTATTGCTATTTCTTTGGTCTCTTGTTATTTTGTTATGTATTAATAGCATTTAATAATTTTTTTTTATTACCATCTGGTAGTAAAATAATTAAGTAAAGCTAGTGGAGATGATTTTTCTGATGACACAACACCAAAAGCACCTACAATAACTGACCCTTCTTGTCTACCTCTTCGCTGATCAACCACCGACACGGTTAGCAATTACATGACTATATATATAACATAAAATGTTCTCGCATTACTATACAAATCAATAACGTTTGATGAGATCCAAAATATTCATTCATCGAATTGACGACGGATCAACCTGTAACTTGTCATGTGTCAATTCGTGTCAGTTACAATCAACGCTGATATTATTCCAACATCCGTGATACATAGGGCGCCCTCAAAGTCGAGCCAACGCAACGTATGGATTCAACCCAATTACAAACAGTAAACAGGATATACGGCGCCGAATTCATATTCATGGCAATTTAAGTATTAATCGCTTCCTGATTAGAAACTTAATTGAACCGCCCCCGGTGGTAGAAGCAGTTAGGCGGGGCACATATAATATTTTAATTAAGCAACACGTTATACAAAAGGCGCAACGCAACGTGTGTGTAATCCCAAGATAATAACACCTGTCATTAAATTTAAATATATATAACAAAAATGCAAATAAGCACTACTTGGAATCATATTTTACTTCATATAGTTAGCGCTAGCATTATTATTGTAGCATATAAAATCGACACATTTCGAGCATTTACGTTTCTTTTACATAATCCATTGCCATTACGCCAATTTCGTTCGGGCAAAAACAGTAAACGATGATCGATTGAATGAACATACATAATGTATGACATGACCTGTTATTGAAGAAAATGGTAACCAACTCTATTTGCCCAATTTACAATAAGTAAACTAAAACGATATTTACGTAATAAGTTATTAAATTTGAGTAGAGTATTCGATTTCAATATTAAACTTATAGAATGGTAATAGAATTCAATTATACTAGGTATCATCTTCTAAATTACCTGGTAAATTGCAGCACTGTTATTATTAGTTGCCTAAAGGTAATTTAACACTATTTTACCTGCATCAGACGCCATTATAGGTTCAATCGGCTGTCGTGTCCATTTTCTATTGCATTTGTTTTCAAGTATTGAAAACATTCTTTTACGTAATTATGTTTTATTCAGAATTCAGTCATTTCTTTTTTATCATTTACTGGTAATAAGAAAACGCAAGGGTCGTTTGCTGCAATATTTTTTTGTATTTGGAGATACGTTACCTTATCACCTGACAGAGGCATGCAAAGATGATATTAGAATAATAGGTACTAATAGGAGTAACTGCCATTTTTTGGCATATTAAGTTCTGGATTTAGAATCATCGTACATAAATCGTGTCCTGAGAAAATAAATATGTATCAAACGAATTTTAAAGCTTTACGCTAAAAGACAGCAGTTTTAGTGTAGCTATTCATATATCATTCTTAAGAGAAAGTCTTCTTACAGTTATTTGCACCAGTTTTCCCTAATAACAAACTTAGTTAAGTAGAGGCTCAGCTTAAGGTGAACCTTAAGGTGAATATGTTTTGTACCGTCGAAACTAGGAATAAACCTTAGCTAAGTATTGAAAACGGATGGCAATAGTGTCAGACAGTGTGAAAGTGACTTGTAACTTGTAAGTTTTTAACAGAAAGAAGGAGAATGTTGACTTTTAATTCTTGATACGAGTTTTCGAGTTTTCATTATTGTTGCCAGGTCAGTCTCAGGAATATTAACAGCTGATTCATAAAAGCAACACTATTATTACTGAAAATTTGTTGTTTAATTAGATAAAACATAAACAAACTGTATACATAAGTGGTCATAGGAATGGTTATTTCGTCTTAGGTTTCATGGTAACCTTAAAATTATTTTTTCTACCTACTCACACATGAAGGATATTCAATTTCAGCTTCAATCAGGTTTAGTATAAATAATGTTGTACATTTGGTTACCCTAAATTGCCGGAAAAATTTAAGTTCGCCAAACATATGAAAATATTCTGCCCTTTCATTTACTTTTCTAGGTAAACCACAAAAAATTATATTTAACTCGTCCAATTCATCATTATCTTCAAACATTATGTTATTTAATAAGATATTACGTATCATTTTGTTTCAAAAATGTACAAATAATAAATATCCCCACAACAATAAATAAAACACCTCGAAAACACCGTAATACAACAAATAATCTTCATCTTTCACTTGCCGCAATACTTGTCATTTGAAACCAAAAGTGAGGTTAACTGGACCTTAAGCCAGGCAAATCTTCGGCTTATTTTGAATAACACTTAACTGGTCCTTAAACAGTGGTGCAAAACGAAATCATAATTTAGGATCTACTTAAGTCTTAAGTTAAGCTTAGCTATAACCGCCGTTAATTATCTATAAAATGTAATTTTGGCATATGCCACCGTTTGACACTTCCATTTTTGACATTATTCTGTTGTAAAGGCTGATTCTAATTAAGCGCCCACCATTGCTATCTGTTATTATTGATTCTAGGAAGTAGGTTAAATTAGCAAAGTATTAAGGTTTTTAACGCTGATTAATATGCAATATACGAAAAAACAATATTGAATGGCGCATTTCCAAGAAATTTTGACATTTATATTTTTTTTAAAACTGAACATCCTGTATATTGTTAAAAAATGAAAGATATTTTAGTTTGTAATGCAAAAGTTTTAATACAATATTTTAATGATGTAATGATATGTAAAATTTATAGTAGGCTCCTTTCACTTTAAATCAAAACAAATAGTATGTTGTTTGAAACTATCAAAAACGCACTGAGCTTAAATCTTTCACACGTTTGATTACTAAAAAAAGTTGGTTATTTCATTTTTGTGTTGTGTTCTTTACTTCTAATTGTTATTACATTATTATCATTAGTAGCTTGAACAGTTTTCGTTATATTTAGCTCTAAGTATTAGATAATATCTCACCATGGTATTTTCTCATTTGCAGAAATGTTATATGCTGGAAGCATACATTCTATGCGGTAAAATTCAATAAGGACTGTCGAATATTATGCAGAACAGTATCTTTTACGACAGCAGCGATAATTGAGACAACACATTGCTTATTTAAGAAATAAAGAACAAAGAAAAATATCATTATCAACGAGGAGGGAGAAATTACAGTGTTAGCATATTTTGAAACCCATCGCGAATTTTCCGTTAGAGATGCTTCTAAGGAATTTGGTTTAAGTTTCGTGTCAATCCAGAGAATTCTAAAAAAAGCATAAGTATATCCCTTTTAAGTACCGAATCTCACAAACATTACAACCAGGAGATTCGAACAGGGGTTTAGCTTTCTGTGAATGGTTTATTAATTTTTGTGATGAAAATTTGAATAGAGCATAATGTATTTTATGGAGTGATGAAAGAAATTTCTCTAATAAAGGAATGTTTAATAAGAAGAATGAAAGAACATTTATTAATAATGCGTCCACATGATTAATTGGTTCGACAGTCATTGGTCTAGTGTTTTACATTGGTACATTGACATCCTGTCAATTTAGAGAGATATCTGGAATTTATTTGTACCTTTCTAGAGGATTTTCTTGATAACGCCAATTACCTGATGTGCCAAAATTTGTACTTTCAGCAGGACGTGCTCCAGCACACAACTGTCGCATAGTTCACAACTATCTGGACATCATCAACCTCAACCACAAAGACATGTATCTGTTTTGTTAAAAGTGGGGTCTTTATACTGCTCTACATTTTACAAAATAAAAATTATAACAACTTCTTTATTGTTTGTTTTAAGACAATATTGTATTGATACGTTTGCATTATAAATTAAAATATCTTTCATTTTTTAACAATATACAGGATGTTCAGTTTTAAAAAAAATATAAATGACAAAATTTCTTGGAAATGCGCCATTCAATTGTTTTTTCGTATATTGCATAGTAATCAGCATTAAAAACCCTAATACTTTGCTAATTTAACCTACTTTCTAGAATCAATAATAACAGAGATAATAATGGTGCGCACTTAATTTGAATCAGCTTGTATATACATTGAATGATAAAACCTGATAAAACCAACAATTTGAAATGAACATTTATATAAAATCGATAAAAATAATGTGTAAAAGATACATTCTTTTTATTTTCGCAGACATAAAATTGAAACATGCAAATCTTAATGATTTTAGGAAATTTTATCTTCTTCATTGTCGTATACTAACAAGAAGAAATGATTAATAAATTACGAAATGGAAGTATTATTTGCAGAACATTATTAAATATAGAAAATATACGCATTTGTGAATTATTTCTTATTTAAACAGCAAATAGCAGATGTGAAAACTGAAACTTCATATAAATGCAATGCCGCCGTTTGGATTCTGCCACGTCCAAAAATGCACACAGCACGCGTTCCAGTGTTGAATAGTTCTTTGGTGATTACTTAATTCCAAGCATTTTTATTTATTTATGTTAGGCAGATCATTAATATTAAGTAACGTAGTTAATCTGTTTATCAAAACGTCAGCCTTTCCAAAGGTATAGAAGGCTGTTTCATCCACTCATAAGCAAGGCGATGAATACCCATCTATTTCGTTCTTTATAATTTTTGTACAATTTATGAACGGAAAGTTAATGTATTTAGTACTTAACCAACACACAAGAACGAGCTACGCCGTTTCAGGAAGGATTTATGTCAAGCAAAGCTACTAACACCAACTTTGTAACAGTTACACAATGTATTTCTGATCGATCTTAACAAAATAAGAGTTATTAAGCAACTAGGACTAGACTAATCAAAATTGCAAACAATTTATGTAATTATAATGTTAAAATCAAATATCCAATCTAATTTTCTCCACTTTCCCAAACATGTGACCTAATCTAAATATTATTATTGCACAGTTTTCTACCCATGTAGTAGAAAATGCATTAGCATTACTATATTGTATGAGTACCGAAACTGCCGTAAAGATATAGCTCTCCTAGTGCACTACAGGAACAACGTATATTTAGGATAAGCTCAATGTGTGGCAAACACTACCATAAAATATGTATCAATTTACCTGGTAAATATCTTAAAATAACTGTGATAATCTAAACGGCGACTCAAATTGCTCGAACAAATACTGTACACATTTGAAAATAATGAGATGGAGCAATGAAACAAAAACGAGGTGAAGTTAGAGAGAATTTGTGATGTTTTGCCTATTGTCTCTAATTTCACCTCGTTTTTGTTTCATTACTCTATCTCATTCCTTTCAAAAGTTATGAAGGAGGGTCCACAATTGACGACCTCACGGTATAAACGCGCCACCTGCTTAAATCAATTAATATTTCATTGATTTAACACCTTCTTTTTCTCTATGTACATATGCTGTGACTTTGTTTGACATTTGGTATGCAAAGAGTTCTAATTTGGGACTGCTCCTTTTTATAGCTTACCTGAATGATTTGTTTAACAACGTTCAATATCCTCGTATTACATATAATTTTATGGACTGGAGACTGTGTAATAAGATAACAGAGACCATATACTTCCATATATGAATGCAAAAACAAATTTTTGTAATTTTTGGAAAGTTAAAATTGAATTGAATTATTAAAAAGCAGCGGGATATTGTTTTTAATTGAATTTAATGCGTAAAGAAAATTGGAGATAAAGTACAAAAGACTAAGGAGGATGTAAAGTTTTCTGGGACACCCACACAAAAAAGCGGTTCAAGATGACTGCTATTTATAGATCATTCCATTAACGTCACGGTATAAGTCGGATTACCTCAAACTTTTTCAATAAGACGTAGAAATGCAATAATTTTTCTTTACTGTCTAAGTGAATGATTTAAGAAGACTTCCATTATATATAATATTAAACATCACCACGACATAATTACGAGGTAAATATTGACTTTTAAATAATTAATGACTGCTCAACTTCTCGTAGGTTTACTCATTGATTAAGTTTGTTAACGCTTGACCTTGTAATTGCTTACAATCTGTAACCTACATCCTTTCATCCTTTAATGAAATGAACTTGTGAAAGCTGATTTACCAACCTGAAACTCTAAATACACGCATTGGTTGATTGCAAACCTCTTCGGATCTCGTCACTAGGACAGCCAATTAACTTAATGCAATGCGGTGAACATTCATAATTATTCAATCAACTCCTCTAAAATTAAACGAAAATAATATATTCCATAAACATAGGTATATCTGCGTAAATATATGGTCGAGTTGTAAAATCAATAAATGGTTGAATATGAATGGCTGGAGATTCGAGAATTGCTTATACGTAGAAATATATTTTATATTGCTGTGGTTTATAGATAGAAAAAATGTTTCCATTGATGATATTTTCTGTTTATTCTCCCCCTGTTTTCTTGTTTTGATGTTGATAGATTTTTATTTTATATTCTATTTACTTATGGAAATATATAAATAAACATGCAAAGTTCACATTTTTGTGTTATTGAATATTTTGGAGAATATATGCCATGTATTCTATATTTATTATGGGATTACATTTATGCTAACATAAAAGGCACAACCTCTTATATTTATATGTCTAGTCGTTGTTTGCATGTCATGTAATCTACAAGATCAGATATCGGATCAGATATGGAACATCTTTCGCTATATATTTTACTGACATGCAAACAATAACATATTGATATGGATCGTTGAATCGTTCGAAATGAAAGTACGGGCAGTGTATATCCATTTGTATCTTCAATCAGTTCTATGCTCTCAACTCAGACCTAGATGAGCTGCAGGTATAAAATCCATAAAGGGCACATCTTACTACGATAATAAATTATTTTCACTTCAATATATTTTGTTCAAAATCAACCAAAAGATTAAGTAAATTATAAAACAGATTAAAAATAAGTAAATCCTTTTATTCCTTACAATACGTTTTTATTAATATACTATATATACAGGGTATTCCACGTAAGTGGTTCATTAAAAGTTTATGATGTTCTATTATTTACTTATGATCTAATTTTTTTCATTCAATTCATTTTTGGATTCTACCACTATAAATACGCCAGTCTTCATTAGCTATTCCTATAGCTACATGTTGCCGTTTTTGAGTTATTTAAGTTTCTCTTTTTTTTTAGTCATAATCATTTCAACATTGAGAAATTAATATCTCGGTTAATACTGCAAGTAGAGACTCCAAATTCGCTATGTTATGAATGTAGATATAACTCTTAGAAACGGTACGCACACTTCACATTCTAACAAACAGGGTGTTAAAAACTGGGGAATAAAGTGACATATTTTCAAATGCAGAAAATTCGATTGTTTTAAATAGAACACCCTGTATTTTAATTTGAAACTAGAAAGTAAATATCATCCCCTATTATTTTATATCAGCATTCCCTATACCTATCTTTAATAGATTTTGAGATACTTTACTTAGAGCAAAAATAGTTTTTGCACAACTGTAAAAGCTTGCTTGACTTTAAAAAATCAAAAGTAAAGTAAAATTAAGTTTCAAATCAAGCAGAAAAATTCATGGTTCGTACAATAACGAAAATGCAAATAAGCACTATACTTGGACCGTATTTCACCTCATGTAGTTAGCGCCAGCATTATTATTGTAGCACATAAAATCGACACATTTCGAACGTTTGTGTTTCTTATACATAATCCATTGCCATTACGCCAATTTCGTTCTGGCAAAACAGTAAACGATGATCGATTGAATGAACATACATAATGTATGACATGGCCTGTTATTGAAGAAAATGTTAACCAACTCTGTTTGCCCAATTTACAGTAAGTAAAATAAAACGATAAATACGTAATATTCTACGATTGCAACTGCACTTAAGCGTAATAAGTTATTAAATTTGAATAGTGGATTCGATTTCAATATTAGACTTATGGGATAGTAATATAATTCAATTTTACATTAGGTACCATCTTCTAAATTACGCTGGTAAATTCCAATTAATTAGTTCCCTAAAGGTAATTTAACACTGGTTTACCTGCATCAGACGCCATTACATGTTCAATCAGCTGTCGTGTGTGTCCATGTTTATCACATTTTTGTTTAAGTATTGAAAACATTATTTTACATAATTATGAGTTGTACTCAGAAATCAGTCAATCCTTTTTTATCATTTACTGGTAGTAAAACAAATCCAGAGGTTATTTTTGGCAATATTTTCTGTGTTTGGAGATATGCTAGCCTTTCACATGCAAGTGGCTTACAAAGACGATGTTATAATAATACATAGGTGCTAACAAAGAACATGTAACCAAGAGCGGATACTTAGCAAATTTTGTTAGCGTGGATCAAATTACAAATTATGCAAAAAAAGCTTATGAATGATTTTATTCAAAATATTAACATAAGACGCAAAGAAAGAAAGATTATCTTTTGTGCCACAGGGATCTGTCTTAGGGCCCACATTATAAAACATCTTGCATGACGCGATTTCAGCCTGGAATTACCAGAGGAAGTAATAATAGTAACACATGCTCACGATATCATTATAGTAGTGTAAGCCATAGACCAGGTAGGCCTTATATTTAAAACTACGGAGCAATCGAGGATATAGTTGTCTGGATGAAAGAATCCGAGCTGGAAGTAGCACCCACAAGACATAATTTGCGATCCTCAAGAGACTAAGAAAACGAGGCAATATCTATTTTAAAATATTGGGCAACAGAATCTTTTTAAAACAGAAGCTGAAATATCTTGGTGTTATACTGACTTATAAATTAACTTTTGGACGGCACCTCAAATATGTGGTTGGAAAAGCAGAACAGCTAGTTTGGCTGCATTGGTAAAAAATATGCTGAATGTAGGAGGATCGGGTAGTGTAATAAAAGAAGTCTTGCATGAAGTCATGCTAAATTGACTAAATCAAAGTAAGCCAATCGTTCTGAAATTTTGCTAAACTTCATAACTCTTCATCCGTGCGATTTTTTAGTCATGGCATACTGCTAACAGAAAAGGTACTGTACTTAAAACGAAAATAGTTTTTGCGCAACTGTAAAAGCCTGCTTGACTTTAAAAAATCAAAGGTAAAGTAAAATTAAGTTTCAAACCACACAGGGTTTATTTCCGAAATATGCAATTACTACCCAAATTTTTTTGTCAATTCTACCTATACAAATTCACTCCGGGAACCGCCTGTGTGTGCATGTATTAAGAACAACTAATTTAATTTAGTTAATTTATAAAAATATGATAATCTATTCTTTTTAAGAACTCATCCTAATTTTTAACGTTGCTATTCACGCAGCTGCGTCCTACAATTCAGCATTAAAGATTGACCTTCCAAATTAAAATTCTCCACCACCATACTCCGAATATTATTTTTCTTTATCTACTTTCTTTACTGCTCCATCTTAAACTTTCTTTCCCTACTCTTCCTTTTTATTGTTTCCTGTTCCTGTTTTCCATATTTTATAATACACCAATCTTCCTATATAAACCTTTATTCAAAATCGATTACCGTATACTACGACTCAACTTTCTAGAATCCTTACTTTTTACGTCTTTCGTTCAGCTTTATCAAAATGTATTGAAGATACTTCTTTTATCCCGTTTAAAAATTTCGGAATAAAGCCAGTCATAATTTAGTTTTGTGCTACACTACGATATTTTATTTATCATAAACCTTCTTCATATAAATTTTAAAATAACCAGCATAACTTTGGTTCATTGGTGTTTAAAAAAAGATTGACGTTAAGATTTTTTTCTGAATATTAAGTATGTAAAGATTGAAGTAAACATGCATTTACTTCAATCTTTAAATACTTTCCCTAAAACTCTTAATTTCTAGGTAAAATTGTATTATATAATGCTTCTAGTTAATAATAATTGTATTATTAACTAGAAAAGCTGATTTTAAGTAAACTTATGATATCTGCTGGCACCTCCACCCATTTTTTCTAATAGAAGGGTATCATTTATAATCCTCATTCTTATGCTCCTTAAGGTGGCGTTTTCTTAACACACAGCAAATTTGATGATAATCCATTTTTACTTCGATCAACATTCTACAAATGATCTTTATTTGCAACTAATTCCTTTTTTATTGTCATAAGAAATTTATAAGGAAGCTCTCTCCTCAATTCCATTTTCTTAATAATATGGCCTTAATAATTTCATGTATTTTAGGAATAAGTAAATTATAAATTCTAGTATTTGTTATAGTTGGTTATTATAGTTGATAACTCAAAGAATTATAATTAATATTGAAATAGGTATGTGTTTTTTTCAAAGTATTTGCTTTACAAATTTACAAAACAAATAAGAAAACCGAAATTTCAGTTTTATAGCAATTACAGCACATTCCAAAAAATTAAGTTTCTGTAAACACTGGATTTTTAACTATAAAATATTTAAAATTGCAGTTCAGATTCATGAAAATCGTTTAAAAAAATTTGATATTTAAATAGGAAAATCTCTTTGCGAAGTAATGTCACCATTCGTTCTTTTAGTACAAATTTTGTAGCATTTAAATTTAGATATCAATACTTTTTATCTTTATTACCTATTATAAAGTTTTCAAAAACATTATTTCTTCTATGCATTACGTTGTTGAAATTGGTTAAGTAATGTGATAATTACTTTAATTCACGCCCATTCTGGTTTATATATATGTACATTGGTTTCCTCGTGTCATTTTGTAAATAAATGAAAGTATGTATTGAATGGCAATTAGATTTTTTTCAATAATTTTTATTCAGAGAAATATTATTCTAAATAATAATAAAAAAAACAATTATATTTAATTATTGGTCAATATGCCAGCACATTTTGCTAAACTGTATACAAACTGAGTTAGGTAAAAGTCGCTGTTTTTGCTGACGGCCAGACCACACTTAAAGTGATCAGTTCAACAGATGTTGGCTCTAAGCTGCTCTAAGACTGCTTAAGCATTTTAAATGAGGCGAGCACCGAAAGAAAATTTACATTGGCTTGGGTTTCCAACCAGTCGGATCTGAAGGAAAATGGGGTGACGGATGATCTGGTCACACAAGGTTCGTCAATATCATTCGTAGGAGCTGGCCCTTGCTTACCTGGATCATTACCAAATTAAAAAGTCAACCAATGAATCTATACATAATGAGTCCAAGGAGTCGTGGCAAAAGTCACCAGCAAAAAGACAAGCAAAAGAATTCCCAAAAGAACAAAAGTCTAAATTTAGTAAAAACCTATTGAGTAAAGACAAGATATACTTTATTTATGAAAACTAAATTATTACAAATCATCACAACCCCGTGCTCCACCTAAAAAAAGGTACTACCTATTCTAAGTACTATATAGGTTCCATAACAATTGAAATGTTCCTACTCTAACTAGATAATTTCCCTATGATTCTTAATAAAAAAAAATATAAAACAGTAACCTCGCGACCATATGAATACTACTTTTGTGAAATGATGAAATATGTGAAATGTGACTAGTTCACATAATCGCGAGTCTACTGTAAATCAGTCAGCTATCAGTTGTTATTAAATGCGCCCTTGAAACGACTTTCGTTAACTCCCAGCATTCGCCAAGGACACTGATTATATATAATATACTTATATAAAATCATTGGCCACGGAGTAACGGAAAACCATGGCAAAAACCTTACTCTGGGAGGAAGTAAAGAGTAAAGACATGAAGACAAAATGATAATAGGTTTGTCGACTGGTTCGCTATTTGCAGATTTTACCAAAGCGGTGTAAAATTATTGAAATATCAACACTAAAGTAAAAATAACAGGTTGCCCCAGTCTGTTATGTATTTTCTTAATAAAATAGACGTTTAGTTGTTGCGTGTTTAGTATGTTAGGGAAATCGGTGACAGTAAACACAACCTTAAATGTAAATTGCATATATTTGCAATGTATTAGCACAATTTTGAACCTTAACAGCAATTGAAAATAGATTAGATTGGATTAGATTAGTAAGAGGTGGGATTCGCATGATTTGATTAACCGTCCGGTCCACTGCGATCACTAATAGAGTCTATTGTAGAACGGATGTTATAAATAGTCTAAGGAAGGCTCAACGTTTCGAGGCTTACATACTTTGTGAAAAGCTAAAAAATTACAGATTTAGGATGAACTGTAAACGGTGCCCGCGTAAACCCGCTCTCTGGTTATAATTAACACGTCCCGTATAAATTCCTATTCGCACCTAATATAACGCACTGCCTGATTTGCTAATTCTGCCTGATAGTTATTACAATGATCCCCTAATTTCAACTTTTGGTTATATATTTCAATACCCCGATTATAAACAACAAAAGCCGCCCTTGTACCAACCTCACCGTTTAATCGATCCAAAAAAAAATCTAAACCCTTTCCAAAAGTGCCTATAAATTTATTATAAGTAATAATTTTAATTCAGCGGGATGAATTCGGCCCCCTATATCAACTCGCCTTTCTAAATCATCCGGTTCTAATCTAATTCCCGTTGCCGTAATTAAACCCTCAAACCCTATTTTATTCGCCTCTCTACGAAATTTAAGATTCCTCAAACGTAAATCTACTGGTAAAATACCCGAAATAACGCACGCCGCGTCTGCCGAAATAGATGAATACGCGTTCGCCGCCCTAACCGTTAACAATTTTTGCGCCCATACTTGATTCTTGTAGCGACAGGGTAGTGGCAGAAAATATATTCTACTGTCATCGGAGAACCCGATTCTGTGTAAATACTTTCTAAATTTACAGTGACCTGTAAGGATAGACACAATTATCATGAAAATAAATAACATACTCACACTGATATTTCGCAATTGTTTCAGTAATCACCATGGAATTTTTTATGATACAGTCGAGAGCTCATATGCCACAAGCGACTACGGGCAAACCGAGGGCTCTGACTAACGCTTCCCTGCCGAAACCAACGAAGAAACCGACTACAATGACCACCGAAGACCAATTCGACACACTGTCGAACATAACAGCGAACTATAGCTTACTTTTGGACGACCACAACTACACCTTGTGGAACAGCAGTGACTTATTCAACGTGACGAACAGTTCTTACTTTAGTGTGGACTATGATTATCAGACGTTGAACGCGAGTGTACCGACGACCAGTGAGGAGTGGACTTGCAAGGAGTGGACGCCGGCTCAGCACACTCTCTTTCAGACCGCGAATTTCTTCTTCGCGGCCGCTTTCTTGGTGCCTGGTAGCTTTAAACAAAGTGTACTGCTTGTAAGGTGAGGCATGGCGTACTCATAATTGAGACTATTACCACAAGTGGGTAATAAAAATCCACCAAAATCCCACTAAATGCAAATTTCGTAACATCTTTGCATTTGTCTGGTAATCATTATGATAATGACAGTTCCATTCTAGGTGAATTACTAATGGTGCCATTAGGGCAGATATGCAAATGCGTTTCCAACAAATTTAGAACCGAATGCTTGCCTCCATTAGCTTAGTCTCAGATAAGATCGCCTTTTCAGCTGTATATATGCATGTATAATGTTAATTAAGGGTAAATGAATAATACGGAGAAAGCAATTTTTCTAGGCAACGGCGGTAAAAAAAATCCTTTGGTGAGCGCAAAAATTAATGAATGTCGCTTTGCAAACGGCGTAAAAAATCAATACACTGCGTACTTATTTCAGCAACGGCTTCAGGAAGGCAGAAAAGCTATTTTTATCCAAGCCTCTAATTCCTGGTTCACTAACATAATTTTAAAAATGAAACCGAAAGTTAAATAGTAATTAACATTATGAATTCCGCAACGCATATCTCATAGTACCGGCGAGATGTGCCATATCTTTATCCGTAATCAGAAATATCTTTCTACGAGAATTCGAGAACGTAAAACGAGTTCACGTACGAATTTCGTTATGTATTTTAGTTCATTCTATACGTATTGTATGTATTTTATTTGATTCTCTATCAAAATCCGTTCTAAAGAAAATTAATTGACACTAATACCAAAATAATGTAACAAATGCTGCAAATCTAGTAACATTTTCGAAATATGATTAGCAGTGACTGTTAATAGTTATAAGAAGTTTTGGATACTAATTATAAAAAATATAAACATTTGCAAAGAAAGTAATTGGTTTTAAATATAAATTGTACCAATTAGGTGGCCCATCGAAAGAATTATTTTTTCTAGAAAGATAGATAAAGCGAAATAGGGAAAGAAAAGAGACAAGGGAAAGGGAAAAATAAATAGAGAAGATACAATAGGGAATAGGAAAAGAGAATAAAGCCCGTCTGACACGTTCAATTTAAATGTACATTTTTTTTGTAATTTTTTTAAGTAATAAAAAATTGAACGTGTCTACAGAAAAAAATGATTATTTTTCGTTTCAATTATTATGTACATAAAATAATAGGAAATGTTATATTTTTTTGTCGTTTTTCTGCGCACAAGTCTAATGCGCATGTAGTAATATGCCGATTTTCCAAATATTGCGTTTATTTCCATTACGCCTTTTTTCCCTAATAGAATCACAATAGCTGCTTGCGCCGCAGCAATATTAGCTAGTAGTAAACATTCCATATCCATTTTTTAAAACTTTCATATATGACCCAGACAAATCCATACAAATATAACCTTCAAAAACAAAATTCTGCGCTTGCGTCGAAAGAAAAATGACGAAAAAATTGAAGGGCTCTGCATACAGAAAAATTCTAGCTTCCAATGTTTTTGCACAGTTTCTTTCAATTTTTTATTACATGAAAAAATTACAAAAAAATGTACATTTAAATTGATCGTGTCAGACGAGCTTAAGAAAAAAGTAAAGGAAAAAACTCAAAGAGGAAAGCCAAAAGAGGCATACTTCATATTCTATCAAGTGGCACGTTCAAAATGAGTTTTCTTTCAATTTTTTATTACATGAAAAAATTACAAAAAAATGTACATTTAAATTGATCGTGTCAGACGAGCTTAAGAAAAAAGTAAAGGAAAAAACTCAAAGAGGAAAGCCAAAAGAGGCATACTTCATATTCTATCAAGTGGCACGTTCAAAATGCTCTTCCGGCGTATAAAATAAAATAACTGGAAATTTTTTATTTTATACGTTGTTATGTATTTTATTTTATTCTATGTAAAAATCCATTTTTAAAGGAACATTGAGATTAATGTAAAAATATTAGTTCCTAGTTACATTTTCAGAATATGATTGGTAGTAGCTGTTTACCGTTTTTCCGTTTTTTTTCCCCCACAATAAAACTGTTGCCGTATAATATTGAAATTTGTCATGGGCTGAAATTAATATCATGTTAATTGTTTTTAATACATACGTATTTTATTATCCCTGAAGAAAAGCATTCTTTAAGCCAAAGAAATGTATTTTTAAGCATATTCCTTTATGAAAAAGCAATATGTCTCACGCTCAAAAGAAACACGCTCTTCTAGTTAAAAAAATATATCACTAAATCAAAAAAAAATAGATTATTCTTTATCACGTTTCCTTACACTTAAAATACCAAATTTTCATAGGAAGTAATTCTCTTCTAAAAACTAAAAATCACGATTGTTGTTAGTACATAAATTTTGTATTAAATTGCAATGTATGTTATTTAATTTAAACATTTTAAAGTGGAAAACCTGGAACCTTGGGTTTGCATTAAAGAATCAATACAAAATTAATAATTACCGAAATAAAAAGGAAAATATAAAAAATGCTTTTCATATAGACATTTTTTCAGACTGCGTGGAATATGCGTTTTGATGTACTATTGTGAAACCAGTCTTTTATAATTTTCAATTTTTCTGTTTGGGTAATTATCAGCTTCCAATTATTTTTTTGTTTTAAATTAAATCCAGAGTTTATCACTTAATAGGTTTATAATAGGAATAATAGGAACTGAGTTAAATTTAAATTTTACGATTTGATTTAACATAACGATGAAATGAATGAATTTTTTTTTCGGTTATGTCATTCGCAAAATGGTGAGTATATGTGACTACTAAATAGCTCACATAAATAACGTTGCCTACCTAGAAATATCCTTACCATTCCAGGGCGCCCCACGTTTAATTAACACTGCCAAACGCATATTACAGTTTTATGATTCATTTAACATCTTATTTTCTCTGAGTATATTTTCCCGTATCTATAAAAACTTTCTCACTACGCCATCTCAATTTATATTTACGGACATTACAATGTTGTACCTAATTGCCGCATATTTCTAAATATCTAAAAAAATATCTATATTCCTCTGTGTAGTATATTTATCAATCTCACAAGCAGTTCTTAATTAACTGCGGAAAGATGCAGTACTAATTTAATAATCTTCGGTCAAAGCATCTAGAGGCAGAAAACACTTTCACGGTACACAGTAACTAAAAATATACCAAAGAGAATGTATATACCTAACAATATTCTAATTTTTATAGGGGAAAAGAATATGCTACATTACATTTTAATCAGTAATTATGTTAATGGAATTATGTTTTATCCCTTATTTTTGAATTAAATGTGAAATCAGTTTGGTATTTGCCAATCTATAACTCTTTTATTTTTGGTATAACAAACCATATATTTTCGTAACTGTGAGGACCAAACCTATTAGACGCCTTATAACAACCACATCCACGGTTTTATCTTTATGATGATACTATCTGTCAAAACGGTGGTTGTCAGCATATTTTTCTTTTTTCAAATCTCAATATATGAATATTCTCTGCAGAATTTGATAGGTATTTTACATCTAATTCCGAATATGTCGCACTCCTTACTTTTGAATAGTGTATGAGTTACGTACCTCAATAAAAATTTTGATATATAGTAAGCTCCAAGAAAAATACCCATGAAAATAATTTCAATTAACTTTTGACTTTAAACTGTCAACAACAATCACGGCGCGTCATTTACTTGGAATTTATGTAAAAAATGGCTGTGTATTCAAACCAACAACAGTTAGGTACAATTTTAATCTATGAATGCCAAAGAAATAGTAAGGCAAATAAGACAAATGCACCAACAACGCTATCCAGAGAAATTATTACCATTCAAAAAATTTTTTTTCAGAAAATTGGCATAAAATTTTGGTACATTTGGAAATTTCAAGAAGAAGAAAGAAAAGAAGAGTTTTTAGATCCTCAACAGGTCGCAGTGTTGATGTGTCAGATGGCTCACACAACAAGAAAAAACACCAAGCTACGAAAACAACGAAATCACGGTTTTAATGCAGTAAATAGCCGATAAATTCGGCAAATAGCCAATAAAAGTGATATTTCTTTTCGTCAATTCTGTTGAATTTGCTTTGCTTCTCGGAAGTTACGATGAATAGGTACATTTTATAGTCTGTCTTAACCTTCCCGCGAAGTTGAGATTTTACATCTTATCATGT
This sequence comes from Protaetia brevitarsis, assembly GCA_004143645.1. Lineage (NCBI taxonomy): Eukaryota > Metazoa > Arthropoda > Insecta > Coleoptera > Scarabaeidae > Protaetia > Protaetia brevitarsis. The sequence goes on from RXPK01000642.1 coordinate 124,504, forward strand.
GGTCAGACAAGTCACGATTTCATAACAATGGAAAAGTGAATCATCACAATCGCCACTTTTGGTTAGAATATAACCTTCACTGGCTTCGGTAAACCAATTTTCTAAATGTTTCGGGAATAAGTGTGTAGTGCGGCATCCTTAATGGAATAATTATTGGACTCAAATTTTATGTATAGCCACTATGGACACTCACACGAAATGATATCTACAATTTTTAAGGAAGTACGGATACATGGACCAAGTTCCATTAGTAAGACGACGCATCGGCTTATAGTGGCACAATTGTAACCAATTATTTAAATGTAGTTCATACTGGAAGACGTTTTGGAAATTATAGTGTGAAAGTGGTCGTCATCTTCGGATCTTATACCCGGTAGATTTTTTTTTTTGTGGCTATAATAATGGGAGGTTTTATAATACAACTCTTGTGGATTTGGAAAATCTGCAGAATAGGATAAAATATGAATGTTTTCAGTTCAATCAAGAAGTTCTTTAGCGTGCCTTCCATAAAAACATATGTATTTTAGCTAGACGGAGCCATTTCGAAATAAATAAATGTTTTACTAAAATTATTAGAAAAAATTTCCAACAATTGTTTTCACCGTCATCCATTTATTTCGCGTTTTTGTCCTTGACAGGGGCTAATCCTTAACTTCTAATAGGTTTTGTCATAGTATTTACGAATATACAGGGTATTCCACTACGTGTTCATAATAAAGTTTATGATGTTCTATTATTTACGTATATGGATTTTGGCACATTATCTGTTCGATTGGAACTTAAATTGAAATCTTAACCAAATTCACTTCGTTGAGCGGAAATGGATGTCACTTTTTTTATTCATTTTTGAGATTCTCGACATAATACGTCGTAATTGGTTTTATTCCTATAGCTATATGTTGCCGTTTATGAGTTATTTCTCTTGTTTACTTTTTTTAGTCATATCATCTCATCATTATAAGAAATTATATCTCGGTTAATCTGCCAAAGTAGAGAGTCAAATTTGTATGTTTGATGTAGATATTAACGCTAAGAACGGTACGCACACTGTTAACTTGGATAACTATACATGGGTTGTTCAAATACTGAGGAAAAAGTGGCTATGAATTTTCCATACTCGCAGAACTCGACACTCTTTTTTTAAAATAAGCAACTCGTAATTTTAATTCCAAATTAAATAAATATCCATCCCCCTATAATTTTATATCAGCTTTCCTTATACCGATCTTTAAATAGATTTTTGAAATATGACGACTTTGTTAAGCAGACTAAGTAGCCCCAAAGATAAATTATCGCTTAAATGTTTGTAGTTGGCTTTGAATGGGATTAATGTCAAATTCATGTGCCTAACCATAAGTTTTTATGTATATCATTCGTAATTACACTTTATACCAGCGCAAGTATTAATAGAAATGCCTTTCGAATAGGTACATTCGTATGGTTATTTAAAGAATAATACATGAATTTGAACATTTCTCTTAG